>JAHLWZ010000644.1:2658-55619 GCA_020536535.1 Pelomyxa schiedti | reverse complement strand
CGGCATACGAGATAGAAGGGAAAATACGTACAGAGGAAACATTGCCTCTGCTACAACCGTGAGCATATCAAATCCCTCAGACAGAGTGATATTGGTGGTGAGCGAGTCGTCGTCGAACATCGTGGACCGGTCGTACCTCCACGTGGTGAAGCCCACGGGGCACGTGGTTGGCCTGCAGCACGGCAGCCACCGCGGCAGCAGCATCGACCACACGATGTGGGACTGCATCACGGCCCGCTCGAGCTGAGCGCCCCTGTCCACCACCACCACGGGCACAGCCACGGCGGCCGCCGCCGTTGCTTCTGCTGATGACGATGGCGGGGGAGGCGGAGGAGCCGATGATGGGAGAGGTGAAGGTGCTGATGTGGGGGATGTCATTAATTTGCAAAAAAGTCAGTCCGTTCTTCAGTTTTTACCATTCCCATAAGCGGATATTGGGGGATGTGAGCGGCTGGGGAGGAGACGGAGGAGGCATATGGTGAACGTGATGATCTATTGGTGAAAAGTGTGGGGTGCACCTCCACGTGATTGAATCCAATTCCACAGTGGACTGATTTTTGATGCCTGGAACTCCCCTCCTTGACACGAAAAAATTCAATTCAGTACCCTTGGGGTCTGATGAAGGCAAGTCTGTTGGCCACAACTGACAAAAAAGAAAACCTCCGCAGCCGATTCGAACCACTAGACTGACGTGCCAGTTGGGCGCTGGGGTTTTTTTGTAGCTGCCGGGGACAAGTGCGCCACAGGAGATAATGGGAGGGTCGCCACAGAACAAAGTGATTTGGCTGGTGCTGGCGACCGTGGTGTCTGTTACATTCACGTGGATTTGTTTGAACAGGAATAGCAACCAAACCATCTCGTGCTCCAAACAACGTTGGTCCCACGAAATTGTGCAAGGTTGAGGTGGGTTTTTTTTTTATTGTTTTGTTTTTTTCTTTCGTTTTCATTTTGTCCTTTTTTCGGATCATTATTATGCAAAACGAGTATTTTACATGGCATATTTGTAGGGAATAGGAATAGGAGAGTGGAAAGTGATGAATTCAATCCAAGTATTGCTGTCTGGCCACCGAGTTTGCTGGGATCCAGGATATGGCTTATGTTCTACAGGGTGGCTCAATGGGACACTGGAACGAGTTTAATAGCTGCTAAGAGATATTCTATTGATGAATTCGGTATTCTTTCTCCTCACTGCACTGTAGTACTGCATTAATGTCACGTTTTCAAGTGACACCCCCTTTTTTCATGGATGGTTCTGAAAGTACAACAATAATTACAACACCTTATGAGCCCAATTGGTCAGCTTGTGGCAACAGAGGTCTTGGATTTGAGGACCCACGTCCATTGATTCTTCCAGGTAAAATAAAGAAACCCTATATAACTTTGGCTTCTTGGATGATGATTGTAGGTGCCACTGCAGTTATGATCATGGCCAACGCATTGACGGAGAAATGCCTGAGAAGGATGGTGACAATCACTGTAGATTTTGAAACCCTTAGTGTTTCTGACATCACTTTTCTACACCCGCCCGTGAACGTCAGTGGACCACAGGTAGAAAAAAATTGGGTTGCATTCCTGCCACCTGGAGCCGCGCGACCCGTGTTTGCCCAGTCTATTGAGCCGCACACGATAGTTTCATGTGAACATGGTGGAATGTGTGAAGTTGTTTCTCAGAGCACGTGGCTCACTCTTCCTATTCTCTTAGGATATCCAGGTAGTCCGATTTCCTTCTTTTGTAATCTGAAATTAAAGTAGACGCCCATTTACGGGGAAGTTCTGTGGCAGTCGAGCGGGGGGAGGACTTTTTAGCTCTTGGGCACATAACCACACCTAGCCAATACATCTACTTCCTCTACACCTTCGAAAAGACACACCCTTTTCGGTTTCTTCCTTCCATTCCTTCATACCCTTTCTTGGCTCATTCTCTTTATTCTATAGAATCACAGGGGCCAGTGGCACTTTTCTCCTGTCCAACCAGACAGGAAAAAGGCAGTACGCGAGTGGCCTCACACAGTTATCAACACACTGGTATTCAATCACCTACAGTACTGAGGACAGCAACCTGGAAGTTTTGGACCTTCCTGCTTGTGTTGTGCATAAAATGGTTACTCAAATTCAGCCACTGTTTGTGTTGGTACAACCCAAGACAAAGTTCTAAACTCAAAAATGTGATAAAAGATAAACTGTGGTAACGAGAAACTTTATTCCAAAAAAACAAACATCTGTACACACATAGTCTTGAGAGGCATGTGAGGATATATGAACATATTCACAATTCTACAGTAGCGATTACTCCGAGCCGTGTTCCGTTCGTGCTATGATGTCGTCTTGAATGTCTTTGGTCAGTTCTACAAACAAGTCACTGTATCCAGCCACCCGCACAATCAAGTCTCGGTACTTGTCAGGGTTGAGTTGTGCATCCCTGTTAGAAAGAACTGTTATGAAGTACACTAAAAGAGTAATCTCACCGCAAAGTGTGACCAGAGACAACGTTGCACTGAAGTTCGTGGCCTCCAAGCGAAAAATAACCTCGCAATAGTGCTGCCAATGCAAGTTCTCCCCTCTGATAAATCGTTAAATTACCGAAAAACACCAGAATTTCGTACAGCGCCAGCTAGGAGGTCCGGCAAGAACTTTACATTCAGTAAGTTACCCTTGGAAACTGTATGGTCGAGCTTTGAAGCAGAGAGAAGTAATGCAGTGGGACTGTTCTTGTCTTGGCCTTGTGAGGCCGAAAGACCTTCAGAAAGTGGTGTACGAGCTTTTCGGCCTAAGCAGTGTGAAAATACAATTCGTGTGACAACACCACACACCATTTGGTGTTGCCCCAGTAGAACTGCCAAAAGAAATGTGAGCCGTGACACTCAAAAATTCAGCTCTGTAAACACCTCCCCTGAAGTTTTTGCGACCATCAATCTCTCCTCGAAGAAGTCTCTCTAGTTGAATGGCTATGTTGTCGGCTGTGTCACAGTCATTTCCCCATTTAGGCTGGGAACTGAGGAGTGTGTGTACGGAATTGTCACATCCAGCAAAGTCGCTGCGGAGTGCTTCCAACACTGCTGACATGGGGAGTAATTTCTTGGAAAATACAACTTGATCCAGTGCCACAAGGCTATCAACAGTACTTCCGAAGCACGAAACCTTGGACGCTAGTTAAAATGGAAAAAAATTGAGGGAGTGGAATACTGCAATGGCTGAGGAGTTGTACTTGGCGCCGCCAAATTCTAGCAGTGCGTGATTTTCAACACATCCGTCTATTATAACAGATCGGAAAGGTGTTGGCCATCTCCGGGCAGCTTGAGTTTCGATATCAAAATCTCCCGCAACCTTGACTCTCACCATGTTCCTGAACTGTGCTACATAGGCGTCAAGGACATCTTGGAGTGAGGTAAATTTTGTAGGATCTCCCGTTGCTGGGCCAACAGATTGCCCGGTCAAGGGGTCAACTCCTGAAAGAGTGAAAACGTTTTCGGGAATATTGTACTAACCGTTGTTTAGGGCAAGTTCCAGTGGCTTGGTGGCATTCAAGTATCCGACGGTAAATAAGCACTCCTTTCCAACACATATTGTTTCAACACAGCCAACAACACCCCCATTGGACATAGCATCCTCTGAGCTGCAACCGTGATTGCGAAGCTGGGATCGGATACTGTCCAAGTTGAATACTATAGGGGGATGAAAAAAAAAACAACTCCATGGAAAGTTTCCTACCTGCCGGGTAACCAGTTCCGTGTCGAATCGCACGGCATGCTCGGTGAAGAAACCAATCTGGTGTTTTTTGAGAGATGAAAACCTATTTGCGTATTAACAACCAAATTTTAGGTTACAGAGTAAGTGCCTGGCTCAGTGGCTGAAATAGATGAAGGTCGTCTAAAATGTCAAGAAAAATAGCACTTAGTTCATTTGGGTTGTCACCGCCCAATTGCAAATTAGAGAAATAGACATATGTAGCATTCTCTCCCAGCGTTGTTGGGGTAGTGTAGTGGGCATACAACTTTAATACCAGACCCTCTAATAGCTCACGGGCGAACTGATGGGTGATGGTCTTTTTTTCGTATACATCACTAAAATAAAAGGGTGCCAGGTATCTGTCAATAAAACCAGGACCAAGGGCATCACTGTTGCTCTCTAGTGTAGTCCCCATATGCAAAAACCAATAAAATTGGATAGCTTCCCACAAGGTGCTTGGGGGATTCTCTGGAACCCTATTGCATACATGTGCAATTTGTTGGAGCTCATTTCTTCTTTCTGGTTGCTCACATTGTGAAGCTAACTGCAATGCACAGGAAGCGTAGCGATGGGCAAGGCTAATCAATGCAGTGCAGGAGATTAACATGGCGGACAATGAATAGAATTCTTCTGTGCAATCAGGTCTTTCGGCAGAGGTTTTGTTGGATTGTAGGTGCAAAATCTGCTTCTGAATCTCAGAAATAACACCCCCAAGACCAAATCTGTATAATCTATCATCCATGTTGACAGTATAAGGCTGGAAGAAGTCGATGAACTACACGACAGAGTCTTAGTGGATAAGTGTTAACTGGCTGCAAAACATACTTGTGTGAAACCCCCACAGGTAAGATAGTTTTTATACTCAGATTGGTTGGCAAAAATAAGGTTTTCAGTAACAGTTTTTCCGTGCCAGCTTGGGTGGATTTGTTGATCAAAAAGGGCAGCGCAGTCCTCAGAAACATCGAATTTCTGCACACTCCTTGATATTAGCTCCCTTAGTTCTGCTGCTGTGTGCGCATGAAGCTCGGGGTATGTAGGAACTACTTTTGGAGCTCCGCCTTTTCCACGCTCTCCCACAAGGAGGTCATTACTATGAATTCCCACGGGAATTTCTTCACACAGCTTTTTGAATGCCAAAGCAACAGCCAAGGCCGGTGACTTGGAGGCATTAATAGTAGTCGGATTGGTTGGAGAAATGGGAGGATAGGATATTGGTGTTGGAATTGATTGATGCTCCAGATCTTGGAAAAATTCAGTGAGAACTTGGGCTCGATGATGTGATACACTCGGACGGAGATTTAATAGTTCGCGCAACATTGTATCAGTCCGTGCACTACGGTGGGTTTGTTCTCCAGTGATGCAAATTTGTTGAGGAGGGCTGGGTAATGATGGTGCGAAATCTGGAGGTGGTGCGATGTATTGTGCAATAGCAGAAAGTGGAGCTAAATCCTTCTGTGAAAGAGGGGAAAGATTTCCCAGCAGGTAGGGTATACCAAGGGAACTGTATTTCCCCTTTGCACGGTTGTGATAAGGGAGCAACTCCCAAGATACTTCAAGGAATCAGTGACAACAAGTTTTACAAAAATAGTATCAAGAAAAAAGGTACCTCGAGAAGGAAGTGATGCAACCAAGTTGGCTAGTGATTCGATATCTTCAGAAGTGTTATTAACTCCTGGGATTACTGGAGTTCTTACAAGCACATCACGGCATTCACTTGCTGCCACTGCCACTCCTTCCCTAACATCAGCCAAAGCAACTCCTGTGACTTCTTCATGTTTGCACTCATGAGCACATTTCAGATCAACAATGCAGTAGTCCAGACTTTTAACGACTTCCCTCGCGGTGACGGAACGAGCAATTAGAGAAGCGTTTGACTCCATTGCAACATGAATTCCTTGAGCTTTCAACTCACGGACCAGGTGCAAAACAAACTGAGATTGCAGTAGTGGTTCTCCTCCAGTAATGGTTACCCCTCCACGTGAGGGTACTCGAGCAACTTCCTCGGAACTGGGATTACCAAGCATTCCATTAATCTGGTCCACTGGTTGCATTGCCGTTGCTGCTGTTGAAACTGGTTGCGGCGCAGAAGAAGGAACATAGGAATAGCTCCAGAATGCTTTATCACGCACAAGTTGGCTCGCTAGTTGTTGAGCGGTTTGATAAAACCCAACAGTAGTTTCTCCCATTCGTTGTTGAACAACTGAACTCAGGCACTCTGGGTTACAACACCACCCGCATCGCATATTACACCCCTATATATTTTTCGATGAGATCACGCGAGTCAAGAGCAAAAAACGGTGCGAAAGAAACAGTAAAAAAACCCCATACTTTCAGAAACACGGTAGTGCGTAATCCAGGACCGTCGTTTGTGCAGAATCTCTGCACCGCAGCAATGCAACCCACCTCCGCACATCTCGCCATCTCGTTTTTTTATTGGTTTTGAATTCCTATTATTGTTGTTGCCGTTGCGTCTCGGTCTGATTAATTACGTAATTTTCTCAGAAGGTCACATTTCATTTCCGCACAAATTCATCGAAGTTAAACGCACCATTTTACGGCTGTTCAAATGGCGAAAATAGCAGAAGAGATACAGGTGAGAGGGACGCTCAATGCCCAAACAGGCCCTTTAGAATTGCTTCCAAGTGATTGGCGTAGATGCTATAGTGGCCCTCGCCGTCAATGACATGCACTCCTCGGCACATTGGGACCATTTCGCATATGGTATGGGCCATGAAACTGGGTGTCAGGGTGTCGTCTGAGCCCACCCAGCAATCCAGGGGTACTTGCACGTTGGCGGGAGAAAAGTGCCAGTCCACTTCGGCGATTCTGTAGAATTCGTGTGCGGCCGGCGCGAATCCTTGCGCGAAGTGTTCTACCAGCGAACACTCGAATCTTTGCATCCATTCAGGCCTGGTTGTTTTGTTGTTTAGGTGTAATTAGTGGGTTGTTTGTTGTTTTTGTTTGTTGTTTTGGTGGTTGACGTACGAGGATAATGCAAGAGAAACGTCTCTGGGGCTTTCAGAAAGAAGGAGCTTGATTGTAGTTTCTGTTCCTAGCAGTCTCGCCATTATAGGAACCAAGGAACTAAACTCCGTTACGAGAGGGAACCCATGAAACGTGTTACACACAGATAAAGCTTGATAGCATAAGGGAAACGCCTCGCTAGCTTAGTGACAAGGATGTTCGTTTTAGACATTCCCTCCAAAGTTCCGCTGTTAAATTCCTTTGGGGGATATATGGGACCAATCAAGGCAATTTGTTGCAGACCTTAAAGAACTTAGTCCACGGTATCTCTGTAAAGAAACATACCAAGCGATTTTACTCGCGGGTCAGCTCCAAGTGCAAGAGCGTGTGGAGTTCCAGCACTGTGCCCAATTACAGAGAAGTTTGTAATGCCGAGGTGTGTCACCAACTGAATGACATCTTTATTAATTACTGTGAGGTTGCAGTTACTGAAAATTGTTACACACCATCTGCATAGTCGGGGAAATTGCGCCGGGGTTGTGGGGATGAGAGGCCTACTCCAGGTCGATCAAGTGCCAGGATGCGAGTGTTAGTTTCACGGCAGAAATCTTCTATATTTGGATGAACCCACCCACTAGACTGTGGGTCAGGGTGGAGGTAGAAAACAACGTGTTCTCCAGAACCTATTATGGTGGAAATCATATTAATTTAACTCAGATTTTAATACCAATATACAGGCTAAAAATTACACTAAATTAAGCATCAAATCATGACTTCGAACTAAAAGTAAAAAATAAGAAGACATGTGACTGCACCAAGCAGCTTCCCTCCCACAATTGGCTCCCGCCGGGCAGGGCACACCATAAACCCTGTAAGATAGATTCCTCCCATCATCCAGCTGTAGCCTCGCCCCCGATTTTGCCGCCCAGTCCCCGCACGGGGCCAGGTCCAGCTCCAAAGGAGCCGACATCCTCACGAGCCACGCCGCCCCTGCAGCCGCCGCAACCCCCAGCACCAAGCACACCAACGCACAGCCCTTCGCCCCGCAACAACAGCAACAGCACGACCCACAACCGTCCTTATGGGATCCGTGTCTGTTTGCATTTGCAGCCTTGGTGGGAGGCTCCCTCCTCGTGGTTCCCCTCTTTGCCTTGGGCATTTTGTCACGTTTGATGAAGAACAGGAAAAAAGACGGATTTTGATGGGTTTTTAATTTTTTTTTTTCCCCTTTTAACAAAGTAGGCCTCACCCTAGGGCTTGTGATTTTACATTACACCAAAAAACGCGAGAGAAAAAAGTGTGTTTTTCAACAGCAACCAGCGCCGGCTTCGGCGTTGGAGGTGCCAGTCTTGAGGGTGATGTTATCAGGAACGAAGCTGTGAATAGGTGTAAGGAAGGAAACAACAGCTGGATTATTTAAATAGATAGGGTGGAGAGAAGGTGAGGGCGCTTCATACATTTCGGGGTCCTCATCTTGTTTCATGGAGTTCTTTGCAATGGTTTGGAAAGCTTGCTCAACATTGATAGCTTCCTTGGCACTAGTCTCAAAGTATGGGATGTTGCCCTTGGCTTGGCACCAGGAAACGGCTCGTTTTTGTGAAATCTTGGTTTGTTGGTTAAAGGAGACAAGCTTTCAAAGAGGTTAAAGGCCATACCACACGCTGGTTCTCCAAATCAATCTTGTTTCCTAATACAACGAAGGGGAAGGTATCGGGGTTTCGTGGAGCGGCTTGAATAAGGAATTCATCTCTCCAGCTGTCCAAATTCTCAAAGGTCTTGGCCACATTGACATCAAATACGAGAACACAGCAATCAGCACCTAAAGGTTGTTTGTGGATTAGTTTAACTGCGATGGCATATTTTGGTAACAGGTACCTCTGTAGAAGGCAACACCAAGAGACTGGAATCGTTCCTGACCGGCAGTATCCCAAATTTGCATTGTTACAAGTCTTTCCTCAACCATTACTTCCTAATCTATTTTAGCAAGGAGAGTCATTCCGTGTGGTTGTCAACCTTGGTCAAGAAGTCAGCACCGATGGTGGCTTTGTAGGCATTGGAGAATTTTCGGTTCACATATCTACAAACAACATTGAGTGTTGCACTAAAAGGCGACAGTGGGGAGAAAAAACTCACTGGTTCATGAGTGATGTCTTTCCGACACTATGAAAAAAAGAGGAAAAAAAAAAGGAAAACAGTTAGCGATGTAGCTACTGAGATGACGACAAAGGTACCCGCTGTCTCCAAGGATGATGACTTTGAGGAGTACCTTCTTGCGTGATGCCATGGGATCTGTCCGGTGTGTTTTTTTTGTTTTGTTTTTTTGTATTGGGTGGGTTGTTTCTGTCTGTTGCTTTTTTGATTTGTTGTGTTTTTTTTTGTTCTTGTGCAAGAGTTATAAATAACTGCGAAAATGAACGAGAAAAATTGGCCTGCCCTAACAAGAAGCAGAAGCTGCCATCTTATAGATCGCAGAAGTCAAAAATTTCCAACTTGGGGTCCTCCTTCTTTCCATGCCACTCACTCTTCCATCCACTCCTTAGTCCTTTTTCCCGTCCCAAAGGGGATACGTCCACCATGGGTACTCTGAACAAGGCAACGACAGCTCCTCACAAAAAGGAAAAACCATTTGGAGTTTTTGTTGTTACATCGCAACAACATTAGGGGAACCCTAAAGATCTTGTCTCTTCTAGTGAGTGGTTTTTCCTCCGTGTTCTGCTCCAGGTAGTGCTCACCCTCCGTAGAAAGTTCAAGGGCGTGTAGCGCAACTGGATAACGCACCTGACTTCGAATCAGGAGACTTGCAGGTTCGAATCCTGCCACGCCCGAAAGTTTTTCCGTGCAGGCACCGGAACCAAGGAATCTTTCAACAACAAAATGCGACTTTGTTGCACTGAAATATTCTGAAAGAAAAAGAAGAGAAAAAAACAAGAAAAACATGGACGATGCACCACCGCCCCCCCCGCCTTTGCCCAGGTTTGTCCCATAAGTCGTTGGTTCCTCCTCGCTCATTTTTTTTTCTTTTTATTTATGTTCCCACCAGTGGAGTCAAGCCATCCACAAGAACAACTTCGTCGAGCTCAAGGACCACCAATGAGGTTTTTTCATTTCCTCCCACTACAGCGCAGTTTTTTTTTTCCCCCTAGGAGATGAGTCTTCCTTCCGTTATGGGATAACCAACATCCATACACAGCAGCTTCCCCCACTTCCACCTGGTTGGCAGGAGAGACGGTCTCTCGCTGGTGTTACATTTTACTTCAATGAGTTGACAAGGGCCCGCAGTTACACCAGGCCAACGTCAAAGATATCCCAGTTGGATAAACAGGCAGGCCCTTTTTTTTTTTCCTTTTTCAGCCCAATTCCGAAATACTTTCGGTTTTTTTGTGCTTATTTGTACACTTTTTCTATTATGTGACAAAGCTGTCACATAATAACACAAAATAAGGTGCCCTCCTTGGTTACTCTTTGCTCTAGGGCACTCACCAGACGCCCTGAGTCTTCATATTCTTTTTCAGCATCAACCATTGTACCATCAGAAGTGGCTGATAGTGTACTGAGTGCATTATTGCGTGACAACCTTGTTTGCACGGACACTCTTGTTCCCATTCTTCAGCACATGGGGCGATCCCTCACCCGTTTTGTTGTCTCACCCTCTTTTGATCGTGGCCCGTCCCCAGTCACTTCCTGTGTTCTGTCACCCATTTCCACATACTGCAGCAACCTTGTTACATTGGACCTGTGCAGATGTCACAAGCTCTCCTCCTCAGTTCTTGAGCAAATCTCGCGGGCAAATCCTTTCTTACTGGTTCTTTTCCTCTCTTGGCTTTTTCCTGTTTTGTTGTTGCCACTGTGTTTCCTCTCATTCTTCTAAATAGGAGATTGATGTGAGCGAGTGTCCTCTGGTGAGTGGCCAAGCAATTGAAAATGTGGTTTCAGTCTGCCGGCATCTTGAATTCCTTGCTTGTAACCACTGTATGGCCATCAATGGCACCCTTACCATTCAAAGTGAAACCCTTCGCTCATTTAGTGTGTGCAGCAAACTTACAGGTTTAGTTCTTAATACGCCACACCTGATGTATCTTGGTTGTAGTGACTGCTGGGATATAACATCCATAACCTCTGTCAGTCCCATGCGAATGTTACAAGAGATATCTTTATTCAAATGCCAAGTTCTGAAGCCCATGCCATTATTGTCTCTTGTGGCAAAAACTGAGGGTTCTGTGCAGCAGTTAAATCTCACAGAATGTTATGATCTTGACACGGGGTCTTTGTCCACTCTCTGTGGGCGTTTACCGCATGCGAAACAACTAGTATTTTCTCGTTGTGGCGTGGATGATACAGTTCTGAGGGTTATTGGGAAGACTTGCCTGTCTCTCAAGAGCATTTTTCTGACTGGATGCAGTCGAATTACACCAGAGGGTTTATTGTGCTTGGGATCCTGCATAAGTTTGGAAGGAATTTCTTTTCCAGCCACAACAAATGATGAAGCACTTGTTCACCTCAGTAAACACCTGCTCTACCTTCTTGTTGCCAATATGGCTGGTGCAAGACATGTTACTGGCGTTGGTATTGCTTCGCTCGTACTTAAGTGCAGTCTCCTACGCACTTTGAATATTTCCGATTGCCGAGCAATTGATGATACTGCGTTCTGCATGAAAGAGCTTGAACCAGTGGCACCAGCAGAACCCACTGCTCCGGAAGGTGCAGAAGTACCTGAAACAGTAGCAGAACCACCACCTCAGCCTTCGACCTCATCTTCATCCATTATTATTCCCCTCATGCCAGCACCGGAAGAATCCATCAACCACCCTATAGAGTGCCCGCCGGTGCAGCACGCGTCATACAGCCAGTGCCCACCAATGGTTCCCCCGCCAATATGGTCCCTGCGCATCCTCAACGCGCAGTGCGTTCCGCTCACTGACACCGCGATTACCTCCATTGCCAAACACTGCCCAGGGCTTGTCAACATTGACCTCAGCCACAACGGCCTTGTAACTGACGTTGGGGTGTCTGTACTATCGCGGCGCTGCCCGCTTCTTGCCACGGTTGTTCTGCAGCAGTGTACACAAATTACAGATGTAGCTTTACATCATCTAGCCGTTGCCAGGGCCGATTTCAGCATCATGACAACTGTAATGGAAACAAGCCGGCTGAGGGAATCCACAACCGCGGCAGAATCGCTCAATGAGGACGGAGTATGCAGAATGAAGATGGTTGATGTGTTTGGCTGTGCCCTAGTAACCACTGCTGGAGTTCTGGAGCTCATTGGAAAGCGCCCCATTGAACACATAAACTGCTCACAAGCCATACAAACAGCACTCCAAGAAATTCCCGGCTATCCACAAGTACTGAACGGCGCCAAGGTGTTCTCCGTTCGTAGCAATTTCTAACAATCCCTATGAGCCAAACACCTCAACATTCCACAAACAAAAGTTGTGACATCAAATTCATCACATTCCAGCCATAACAGGCGGTTTTCGGTTTCCCTTTCCACTAACTAAATCAACAAGTTCCAACAAAAAAAAAACTTTTTTTTCCTTTGGTTTGTGAAGATGACACTCACAACAGCCTGTTATCTCGTACTCCTCACGGCAGTGACTATAGTTTGTGGAAGTACTGTAGTCAACGTGGTGATATACTCTGGGGACGATGCGGCCTACAACAGCTACGAGGGCATTGCATACTGCCTGGACTACTCCAACAACTACAACCTCACTCCTGGTGTTGTGTTCAAACACGCCTACTCCACAAAGATAACTTCAACAATACTGTCCAGCTACGATGTGGTGGCAATGCCTGGTGTGGTTTCAATTCCTTTTGTTTCAACATACTATTTTATTATATAAAGACAACACCGTTGAGAGCAAAGAAATGTTCCCTTTTTACTGGGAAAATAAGAAACTAACAAAAAGGGGGAAAAAAAACTAAGGTGGAACGTCGGGTTATTCTTATTTGCATAATAGTAACATTGATGGCGCTGCCATACAAAGCTTTGTGGGGACTAAGGGTAAGGGTTACTATGGAACATGCGCTGGGGCGTATTCCGCTTGCAGTGTGACAGTTGATTACTACACTGGATGGGGAGTAGCCCCAAATGTTGTGTGTAATGCAGTTGATTATGTTGGTGACACCAATGTATTGATGACTGATGCTGGTACTGAAATACTTGGCTTCAGTGGAGATGTAAAATACCAATTCTGCCTAGATAAAGGCTAAATACAACTACAGGTGACGCTGTATCACGTAAATGGACCAGCTATGAGTGGGGGCACAGCACTCGCCACATATGATGATGATAATACAGGCTTTGAGGGCTATGAAGCGATGGTAACTGATGTGTATGGGAATGGGCGTACAGTCCTATCTGGGCCCCACCCAGAGCTTGAAGAGCACAGACATTGCCAAATGGTATCGCACATGGCTGCCTGGGCTGCAAAATTGTTGTAATCCCTAGAGGGGAAATAAATACCTTTCTTGGTTGTTGAACAATGTCTTTAGGAGAGTGAAGGCTGCTTCACTTTGGTAAAGTATGTTTCGAAATATTCTTACAAATACAAAATCAAAGCAACAGTCTTATGGAGGTGTCTCTATTGGGCATCCACTCCTCCCTAGAAAGACATTAAAAAAAATGAGAAACAGACATTTGGGGTTTTACTTTGTGAGCTCAAAATCAATGAGGTCATAAACTTGACCAGCGTAGGTGTGTGCTCCATTTCTAACCTGCATGGTTTGAAACCCAAGTCGCTGAACAGCTTTGACGGAGGGAGAATTATCTGCCACTATGTCACAAAGCAGTTTAGATACCCTGCACAACAAATCTTTGTTTGCTTCCTTATTTGATATAAGAATATCATGCAGCAAAGGTACTTGAAAGGGCCAGAAGGAGAAAAGGCCAGTTCACACAACGCTCCTAAAATTTCACTGCCATAGCCCTGCCCACGTGCCACTTCGTCACCCACGACAAAGGAGAACTCAGCTGTATAGGAACACGAGCATGAGTGTTCCACATCACAGGACTGAGAATTATCGTTAACCGCGGCGGCGCTGCTGGTGGTTGCAGAGGCATCTGATTCTTCTAGTGGACATTGATCTTGCCCCACTGAAGGAGGGTCCAGAACATGGATACATTGGCTGGTATGGTTCTGCTTCCAGCTGTAAACTGCCCCATAACCAAGGCATTTCTTGGTATCACGGCATAGGAATACTTGTGTGGCTCTACTTGAGTATAATCTCAAATGTGAATGCGAATACCAAGGGATACATCATCCTCATCTTCTGGAGTGCGATACCAGTCTTTTACAACGTCTAAAGTGACAACCTCCTCTGGGTCATCCATAAACCTTTCTGTTTGGTAAGAAAAAAACAAAGCAAAAAAAAAAAAAAAGAAAGAAAACATTGAAACGGCAGGATCATTGAACCAGGAGCACAGAGTGTCAGCGTGATCTACACACGCAACAACACCAATCAGACGTCGTGTCTCCACCACCGCAGATCCACCCACCCACCCGCCACCGCCTTTCCGCATCAACACCACTCGTTTTAAGAAAAAAACACAAGAGCTTGATTTATGGATAATTTATTGGACCGGAACCGGCAACCGGCCCGTTTGACCATGAGATTCGACCCTCGAGCTTGTGGTGCCCGTTTTATGAGAATGGGCCCACATCCTCCAAGCTTGTAAGCGGGCTCTCCGTGGCATTAAAAGCTCAGAAAAAAAACCCACTGGCCCACGTTTGAAATTAACAAGTAGGAGTAAGGTTGAGTTCTAGATGATGCTATACCACGAAAGTTCCCTTGGTTTCCTTATGCCCATTGCGGCGGAGCGGGACAAGGAAGCCCTCGCGGTTCGCAGCGGCAGCTGTCCTGATCTTTTCCCTGTATATTCTTCGGTCCTTCTGTATGTCAGTTGACACATCACAAACTTCAATACAGAGAACATGTGTGAAGTTATCTGATGGGGAAAGAAGTAACTTGGAGATCGTCCGAAGTTGGTCAAGACACGCCCTTAAAAGGCCACAGCAAAACCAAATAGCAAACAGAAAAAAAAAAAAGACAATGAAGGTGTTCCTGTCTGTAATCGTTGGAACTTTGGCACTGTTGCTTGTAGGAAGAACGGGCGGTTACTGGTGCGCTGAAAACTCCTGGGCCTACTCAGCAGCCACTGCTCTGGCTGCAACAGAGACCACTGTGTTTAGTGGTATTACTTGGGAGTCTGACTTTGATGAACCTCTGGAATTGCTGTGGAAGTACCTGAAGGCATACGCAAACGGTGAGGCTATACTCCCTTTTTTGGTTATTCTTGGCTAACACTAGCAGGGTATTCTGGTGTGATTTATGTTGGTCAAGAGACTGGAGAGTGGTATGGAATGGCTGACTGCTATACACAGACCACTCTTCTCGGATTTCAGGGCTAGTACGGCCTCTTTTTCTGTAGTTTGAATGGTTTGGTACTGACTCTATTACAGCGGTTGCGATTTGATTTCTTCATACTATAGCTACGTTGGTTTTGTTGTGAACGAAGCTGTGTTTGGTGACACATATGTGCACTTTTATGAAACAAATGACGGCTCTTACTTGTACGATATTGGCCATTCAAACTCATCATACGACCCTACTACTCGCCCTTGGTACTATTAGGCTACATATTCATTTCCTTACTCATTTTGCCATAGGTGGATAACTGGCTGGACTGACACTTATGAAGATTTCCTCTCAGGCCAGATGTGCAAAACCTATGCGCTCGATATTCCTGGAGGAAAGGTTGGTAGAGTGTTTTTTCAGCTAAAGGTCTTCTACTGACCTTCTTCAGGTGGCCGCTGATACTGTCTCTGTGGAACTTTGCCCAAGTGACAACAACTTTGAGGACTGTGACTATGACATGTAAGTCCGATCGTTATTGTTGCTCGACTGAGGGTGTATCATCCAAAAGGGATTCGGACCAACCTGACGAATGTGATCCACTGTGGTGCTTCACCGGAAGTAATGCTCCCGCGGCATACTACTCTGCAGTGACACTTGGGGCTGACTTGCTGGATGATATTAGCACAGAAGAAGAGCTTCACACAATGGCGTCGTTGCTCTGGTCAGCACTTGTAATAAACGGGGGTGGCACAGTATCTTCTGTGTGAGTGTACTTCGATTTCCAATACTTCAAGTCGAGAGCAATTGAATTAATCAATTCCCAGCTACTCGGCATATATTACATCCAATGACTACTTCTCGGTGGATACATGTGCATCTTGGGTGTATGGAGACACTGATAGGTGCGATGACACTAACTGGATTCTCGAAGTTAAGGTATTGCTCGCCAGTCCATTGACTAGTAGTCAGTATATCACATAACTTCGCCTTCACACTAGAGTAATGACCTCCTTGGTGATAACTCGGTACATCTGTTCCCAATGGATGACTCTGGGGAATTTGACCTCACTGATGAGATGGATGTAAGTACACACTTTTCTTTTTCCCCAAAGTCATTTCCAATCCTTACATACTCTTACAAGGAATTCTCATATGACTACGACCCCTCTGAACGCCCCTGGTTTGTCCAGGCTATAGCTCGCCACCGTACGTGAATAATACTATGCATCCCTATTGCTGACGCAACTAGTAATGAAGTTACTGAACTAACTTTAATTTAAATT
Organism: Pelomyxa schiedti; assembly: GCA_020536535.1. Classification (NCBI taxonomy): domain Eukaryota; phylum Evosea; order Pelobiontida; family Pelomyxidae; genus Pelomyxa; species Pelomyxa schiedti. The sequence continues at coordinate 39,288 of JAHLWZ010000644.1, read as the reverse complement.
TACAGAGGAAGGATGGACACCAATTTACAGTTACGCTGACTACAATGTTCTTGGTCTCACTTTTGCTGGAAACCAGTACTCCTCAGGTATGTTTAATTATTTTTAAAAATTCAAAACTTACGCTACAAGATGTGGTTATTGGAGTGGATTCATTCTCCATATGTGCTGGTTCTGGATTAACAACTACTGCCTTGTTGGTCATGGCTGGGACTCTCTTTACAATCTTTGCAGTCTTCATTTAATAAATTTTTTTAGGAGCTTCAAGGCTCCATTCATTTTGTTTTGGTGCTTTGTGTTGGGTTGTGTATCTCACCCAAAGAGGTGAGGCACTATAAGGGCGGGAATCAGAACAGCAATTACAATTAGGAGAAGTACTGGAATGGAGGGGAAGATGAAGTGACTTGGGTTCTTGTGTTTGGCTCTTTCATTTTCCAGTCTCCGTTCAAGCTGGGAATAAGCGGCTTTTTCCTCTTCTACTTGCAAGAGGGCAGTGGCGAGTTCATTTTTAAGGTTTACAATCGTTGTTTCCAAGGAAGAGGCAGTAGGTGATGGTGACAGTGTCTCCAGTCTGTTGGGTGAGAGTGGTTTTTGTGTGAACAGTTCGCTCATCCGTTGTTGCACAAGGTCCCTAATAGCTATTAAGTTTTCTGTCTCATGCTCTGGAGAAAGACCAAGGGCGGACCCATTCACCTGTAGTTTTGGTTTTAAGGTAAATAAATGGATCGGATTTGATACCTCCAGAATGTACTCTTTGCCATTCTTGTCGACAATAGCATCCAGTGCAAGAAGATCCAAACCTCCAAAAATCTTACTGGCTTCATCAACCCAAAGTTTATATCTTTCTGAGGTAATATGTGAAGGAAAATCTTTTTTTGCGAACTCACACCTTCCATGGGAACTGGTTCCCTACAGCTAGCTCCTGCATTTACTTTCCATGAAGAGCCCATACGTTTGTGTGCCCGATACGTGTTGCCAATTTTGATAATTCTCAGTTCATACTCGGATTCAATAAACGGCTCGGCCGTACAATAATCCTGAGTCCCGATATTAACCCAGAGAAGATGTATGTGCATAGAGAGACCTTGTGAAGGCCTATTACTCCAGAAAGATCTTGGAAATCTTCAGTGGATTGAATAAGCATCTTGCCAAATCCGGCATGAGGGTAGCTTACCTTCACCACAAAGGGAGTGGAAGGAGTGATACTAAAAAACCAGTTGGAGATAAATTGCAGAGGGTGGGCAGGGACAAACTTCATTTCAGAGTGGTCGGGGTAAAAGATTTGTGGGATAAGAGGGAACTTGTTATGTCCCAGTCTCTTTGCAATACTCAGAAGTGCTGCATACATAATAGGCCTGTAACCATTGGAAACGAGCAATAAACAAAAGTTCATCACCTCTCCAATTCAGCATAGAGAGCTTGAAAGGAGTTCATCATTGGGATACCAGCATAGTACAGTGCCATGAGGGTATTACGAAAATCAGGCTTGGAGCCCAGCCTGCCACCCACACTGCGACAAAAATTCCTGATTTGTTGTTGCTTATTGAGAGGCTAAATGACAAAGAGATCACCTCACAATGATAAAATCAGGAATGAAACGGCGAACATTCTTTTGCTGCTCTAGGAAAGGATGAGAGTTATCAACTACTGAAAAACGTACCACAAAGTGGCGTTTTGGAGGGGCCCAGTCGGAGTTCTATCCCAGAGTCAGAATAGCAACTAATAACGGTATTATGAAGAGAAGGAAAATCTAGCATATTTCTAGTATACCAACAAGTGATATCATCCCAAGTGGCTTGTTCAATTTCCACAGGAACCTCACCAAGAGGGGTAGACACAACCATGTCTTTACCCAATCTGTACCTTTTTAAAAACAGTAAAACACCAAAACATAGAAAAGAAGCCAGAAAATTAGAGACACAACACACGAGTGCCCCAACAAAAAAAGAAAACGAGCCCAGCAAAAAAAAAACTGGTGTTCCCCAGGTACAACGACGCAGATCTCATCTCACCAATTCTCGGTAGTACCAACGACCGCCAACAACTTCTTGGGTTTCAGTGCATTTACGCCACCGCTGCTTGCCGTTGCCGTTGTTGCTGTTGTTGCCATGGCAGAAGCCGTTGTGCCGGCCAGTGCTTTTTTGAGATCATTTCTGGGAAATCACAACTCACGTTGAGAAAAGAACTGCAGAAGACCTTCCAGTGTCAGTGGGCGGGAGCACTTTTCTTTGTGAGCATGTCGCACTTAACCACTGGAAGAGATCTTCTCCTTGGTACCCAAGTCTTCAAGCTCATCAGTTCCGAGATGGTCTTTCTGTTCTTTTTTCTTTTTTGGCCACGTGACAATGAGGTTCGTGCAGAAGCTGGACGCATATCCGCGTCTCATTGAGGACTTCAGAGTAAGAACGCTTTACGGCGCTGCAAGTACTTTTTTTTTTGCTCGCGAGATCTGGTGACTCATTCTGTTCTCTTCCCCCTTTATAACAGTAACGATTGGCTGCATCGTATTTCTCTTATGGTTGTTCATTGGGGAGTTTGCTGCGTATAGGTGAGCACGCTTTTTCCCACAACAACAAGAACTTTTCAAGTTTTAATTATTTTTCATTTTCTTTGTAATTCTATGTTGCATGCCACCACTTATTGTTAATTCCTCATTTATACATTTGGGGCGTACTTACAACACAATTTTTAGGCAAATAACTGTGTACCCTGAGGTTGTGGTTGACACAACAAGGGACGAGATGCTCAAAATCAATTTCAACATCACTTTCAACCATTTAGCTTGTGGATGTGTGTCACTTTGCATCTCTCTTGATATTATTGCATGTTGAGTAATCAACCTAGTTTTGAGTGTGGACTCATTGGACGTGTCTGGTGAGCACCACATTGATTTACAACATGACGTTTTCAAGCGTCGTTTGAATAAGGATGGAAGACCCTTTTCTATTCCTGAAAAGCAACGTATGGTCAAGTTGAAAAGTTTCCCTGTTGATCTTTTTACCAATGAAGAAATTCCAAATGCTCAGTCTGATGAAGAACAACATCAGAATGTGTCTACAACTGAAGACTGTGGTTCGTGTTATGGTGCAGCTCCCATAGGTCACTGCTGCAAAACGTGCAGTGAAGTAAAAGACCTATATAAAATGAAAGGCTGGAACTTCAACCCAACAAACATCTTGCAAGTGTGTTACTTGAATTACTGAACTGATCTGACACTGACTCTAGTGCATACAAGAAGGGGTGGTTAAGTTTGACACTTCTTCGTCTGAGGGTTGCAACGTCTATGGATTTATTCTTGTGAACAAAGTTGCTGGAAACTTCCATATTGCCCCTGGTACTAGTTTCCAGGAAAATATGATGCATGTCCACGACCTTTCAAGTTCCAAGTTAGCTAGCCTTCCTCCTAAAATAAAGCCAACAAGATCATAGGACAGTCAATGTCACTCATACTATACACAAATTGTCATTTGGCGAAGAATTCCCGGGAATGGTAAACCCTCTTGATAATTCTCTGCAGATAGATGGTTTGTTGGCTTCTTTTCTGGTCTCCCCTACCTTTACCATAGAAACGGCCTCGTCAAGTTTTCAATTCTACATTAAAGTGATCCCGACAACATACAAGCATTTGACGTCCAAGGAAATCACATCAAACCAATTTAGTGTTGCTGAAACTGTGAAGGTTTTAATGTAATCAAAAATGTGTAACTGACTTTCAAAATTAAGGACAGTTCCTCAAATGCCACCCTTACACAAGGAAAAGCATATCCAGGTAATGAATACTATTTCCCTCATTGTTTATATCTGTTTAGGACTGTACTTCTACTATGACATTTCTCCTGTAAGAATCGAGTACGTGGAAGACAGACAATCCCTCTCTTCCTTTGTTATAAGAATTATTGCTGTCTTGGGTGAGTGGAAGTGGGAATGCGAACTCTACTAAAACAACTCCAGGTGGTTTGTTCACCTTTGCCGGCCTTGTGGACAGGTTTGTGCATCACTCGCTCAACACTTTATCAAAGAAAATTGAACTCGGCAAGCAATCATAGACCAGCAAACAACAAATTTTGTCACACTCCCTCCTTTGTGTACAATCCCTGCAATAGGAATAACAAAAAAAAAAAACGCAAGAACAAAACAAACAAAAGATGGGCTCATCACTATCAAGTAAACAAAGAGAATCCCTCAATGGGGAGGGTATTTTGTTTTGTGCCGAGAGCGTGACTGTGAGGCTGAATTATAACCAATGGCGGTCCCCTGGTGCCCGTGTTAATCAGGGTGCCAAAATAGACAAGGGCTGCATTGTATTGACCAGTTTGGTGTTACCTCTTTTGCAAGGGTTTTTTTTTATGGAATTGTTTCAAATGTCCAAATAAATTATTAAGTTGTGCATTATAAAAGATGCCAGGCTGCTGTGCACTGACTTTACGAGGGCCGTGATAAACATGCCTATTAGTGATCCAAGGTTCAAGACAATTTCATTTGGAACTGATGACGAGGGCCATTTAAGTATGCTTGTTGCTATGACTGATGAATTTCCGTTGGTTTAATTATGTAGAGATAACTCTGGAGGCTGATAAACTATTTGGTGAAAATGGTCATGGCACTCTTGGCATGCAACACATTTCATTTCTCTTCTAATATTGATTCTGGTCTATGTTGTATATAGTGCTCAGATATTCCGTGGAGGCTGCACAGTTCCAAGGGATGTTGGGCACATTACTGGAAAGGCCCTTGGGTATTTTACATTTTTCCCAATCTTTTTAAACACTCCATAGAAGCTCCTCTTAACACCACAGATACAGTTCTTGTTGCATATCCAGTTGGCGAATTTGATTTTGGGGCAATTGGTGAGGAAAATGGAGCTGTAACAAGTGCCTTGATGAACCTCACAAATGGTTCTTAAAAATTCATAAAAACACAAAGTCTTAAACTTTGTATATTTTAACTACAGAAGCTATTGTCTTTCTACAAAAAGGGCAAAGCTGGCCTTGCATTTTGTTAGCACAGTCAAAGCAAAGTCCAACATGACCACAGGGCACAAGAACACTATTAAAACTGGTTAGCAACTGATAAAGTTGTAAGAAAACTACACACCAATTTACTTCTACATCACAGCATACCCCACAAAAGTTCTCTTGTGAGCCGGATGTTTTTGATGTAGGTAAACTTCTGTCATGTACAGAGTATAGAACACCACCAACTCTCAGGCAGAGATTATCATCACTTTGTTCCGAATGTGAGGATGTTGTATAGGCAGAAAGTTCCTGGGTTTGTGTACATACAGTGGATCGCAGTGAATTACTTGATTTGTTGTGATGTTGGGCAACAGATTCAAAAAGTGCATTCCAGTCATCTGGTACAAGACAACTAGTTCGTTGCGCTACAGTGTCCTCATAGTCACTTCCACTGCTGCCAATATGGTTGGATGCAGTGCTTTGGCGAGACAGGTCAAAACTGCGGGTGCATGGTAGTTTGAAACTTCCACCTTCCACAGTGTTGTGCATTGTGGTGATAGTGCCTGTGGATACCCCAGAGGGTAAATCACAGTCCCGGGCAGTCATGTCTCCAGATGAAAGTCTGCCTGTCATTAAAATTGACCGACTTGTTGCTGGTCCAGTTACCCCCTCCCGGGATGCTGCAGAATAAACTCCCATTCCATGTATGCTAGTTTCGTGATGAAGTGTTTTGCAGGACCCATATTGTGTTGAATGGAACGTCTTATGCGCAACTATTCCACCAGTGGCACATGTAGAGAAGCTGGCGGCCGCCAATCTGTCCAACCGGTCTGTTACGATTCGAAGAAGGAGACTATAAGTTCGAGTTCGGTATAGTAAATTGGGAAAAAAGAGGGAACCCACCAGAATATCCACATTCACTCCGGATAGAGGAAGGAACCATCATTGGACAAGCATTTTCCCCAGAGGGTGATCCCACACCCGCTGTGCTCAGCGCATTCCCCTGCCGTCTCCCCTCAGCGACCCCGTTTCTGTCCCCACAACATGTCGCAGAGGCAGTGGCATTGGTTGCGCCTCCAACGTAAATGCCGCTTGAATTGCCAGTAAAGGTAGTTCGGGGCGGCTGTGTTGAAGGTCCCCAGTGGTGTACACTTAATGACCGCTGCTGGTGCGTTTGTATGGGAGTGTTGCCGTATGTGTGATAGTATCTTTGTGGATTTTGTTGTGAAAACTGGCGCTGGCGTTGTCTTTGTGTTTGTTGTTGTTGTTTTTGCTTCTGGGGCGATGCAGTGCCGGTTTTTACTCGACACTGTTTGTTGGTGTTGGTTTTTTTATTTATTTTTGTTGTGTTGTTGTTGGCTGATGAAGACCATTGTTGTGTAGTTAATGACGCGGTTGGCGCGGACCTAATGGACGTGGAATCACGAAAATTATGGGATGCACTGCCCATTGGCGAATTCGTCGGCGTCGTTGGAATTACGGCAGAGCCCACGTGGCGTGCCCAACTCCCACTAGCTCCACATCCCATAATGCGGTGGGTCTCCCGGACTCGGTCACACTATGAGGGCGACGGGGGCAGGATGATTTTTTTTTTGGTTTATCTCCTCTATCCTTTGATGGCCTGTCGTCCTGCCCTTGTTTTGGTCTTTGGTTGTATTTAAATCTCACCCAACAAATTGGTTAGGTAGGTACGGCTGATGAGTTACATTTACACGAAGTCATCAATTCATCGGAATTCAAACAAAACTAACCAAAAGAAGGCCGATGGATTTTGATTTTTTGTTTGGATTGGTCGAATTCTTTACAAGTCTGGCTGCATTACAAAGAATGAAGGGGGTGTGGCTCCAGAAAATAGAATGTAGTCTGGTGCAAGTGTTACAGGCAGGTTGGTAGTATTTGTGCTAGTAGTATCAGTGGTTATTATGTTGTTGCTGTTGCTGTTGTTTGGGGTGATGGGTGTGCTTTGAGTTGGTGGTGAGGATGATGGAGCCGGATTAAGTGGTTGTTGTGGGAGGGAAGAAGTTCCGGGGGTTGAAGCGGTGATACCATCACTGTTGATGTTGATTCCGGTGCTGCCGGATTCAGTGGTGGTGTGGGTGTCAGTGGTTGTTGTTTGTGCGGTGGTAATGTTGTCAGTTGTACTATTAACAGCGATTTGGGTGGGGTTGGTGGGAACCTGTTGCCCGGTATCTGAGGCTACCTCGGAATTGGGGCAGGGGGTTTGCAGGTTACCGGCGTTCGGGGTTGTGGATGTAGTTGATTCTGGTTGAGGGATAGATAGGTGTACAACACTTTTGATAACACTCACAAGAAACTGAACTCCCATTTGTTGTACAAGTACAGGCATATTCCTCCTCACTGGCATACACTGTGGAGGAGAGTGTGGTATGCCACGTTCAAAAAATTCTTTTGGTAATTCTCCAGTGACATGAATTCCACCGACGAGTGCCCACACGAGAGAAAGAAACATGTCTACACTCAAGGTGGTATTTAGCAATTTTTGAATTGCGATGTGCATTATGGTAAGAACTTCCCCTATTCGATTTTTAGGAGGCGACTGCTTAGAGAAAGTTACCATGAGCGTGAACTTTGCCGGCTGGCCTGAAGCGATTCAGTAGAGGGATGTTCAAATTTTCACCAAGTACAAAGTAAGTTACATTCCCAATAGAAACCCTAGGTTGATTAATATGCAGGCTTTCCTTCCCACCCTCTCCATATGAAAGGGAATGAAACTTTAAAGAGCTTCCTCGTGTGTGATCTTTGTCTTCCAATATTCCCCAAATTGTTGAGAACTCCTACAGAGATATTGGAGAAATCCAGAGTACATAAAAAGAAGAGCGGATAAAAATCACTGTACCACTTCTACATACTGGACAGAAGACCCCGGCAGGGAAAATATGAGTATTACCTCATAAGAGCGTGGTTTGCAAGAAGCGATATCATCACCTATGGAGTAATGAACCGCAGTTGCGCATTGTACAAGCCGAATGCACTATGAAAATTTGACTGGCTGGTATTTATTGTTAAAGAAACCTCAGCAATCTCTTGCTCGGAGGCAGTGCTTTGGAGTGACTCTATAAACTCCTTTGCGTAACGTTGCATTCGGCAGTTATATTGCAAAGCATGTAACATTATAAGACATTTTCCCCTAAGTGCGATCACGTCTTCTTTCTAAACATCCTCACAATTGGTTCATGACGAAAAGTTTCCACTTACAGAGGAAATATGCATAGCATGTAATGTTTTGAACAAGTGCATTCTTCTGTCCATGGTTGTGAAAGGTGAGTCCTGAACTATAAATGACTCCCTTGAGAGAAGGTTGCAACATTTCATACTGCTTGGTGCAATGCTGTTTGAATATCTTCCGGAGTTACTGATGACGATGTTTCTCCGCAATTCACAGAATCTGTTGGAGAGGTTGACGCATCTGGTCATCCATTAGTTAGTAGTAATCAAAGGACGGTCTTCGGAAATGTTACCGGACTTATTTCGAGTTTCTGGTGGTGATAATTCCCGAGATGCCATCTCTCGAGCATGGACTGCTAGTACATCCAAGTACTCTTTGGCAGCAGTGTCTGTATTAGAAGGCGAAGAATTTGCAGACCACCAGTCAATCGCATGTTGTAGATGTGAATTGTTGAAGGCTTCACTGTACGTAACAATTTTGGTTGTAAATTTCACAGCTGGAAATGCACGATGGCGCCAACCTGGCTTTTTGATGAAGGCCTTCTCTTGCATAGAAAGTACCTAGAAGTAACCAGGCAGAAGGGGAATTGCATTTGAGTAAAATCTAGAGCAATGATCAATTTAGAGAGTGCGAATTCGAGGTACTTGTTCAGCTTGCTTGAAGTCTCCACAGGAATAATGTAAAGAGGCTAAATGAAGGTTTGCAGACAGAGTGGCAGCCATTTTGAATGTCTGCATAGCGCGCATAACGTCACCTTTATTTTCATAAAGAACCTTCGAGAGAAATGAAAAAAAAAAAAGTAGTTAAGTTAGTCATGCTTACACCCAATGCCGTCAACGAAACAGGTGAATCCGCTTGCAAGAAACACTGTGCAGCCCTGTCAGTCATGCCTCTTTGCTCAAACACCAATCCCAGTTGATACAAAGCCGTGCTCTTCCCCACCTGCTGAACATACTGTCCCAAACTTTGCTGTTTTGTGTATATTACGTGAGTTAGTTGCAACTAAAACCACAAAACAAAAAAAGAACAACAAGGAAATATGTAAAAAACCGAATCCACAATAGAATGCAAATAGAAAACAACCAGCGGAAACGAAAGGTCAAAACAAAACACAAAAGAAATCGATGTTGCATTCTACGGACCAAGTTGGTGGATGGGCACCCTGAGGCGGCTGACAGTTGACCCACCCAATCCGCCTCCGACATTGCCATCGTCCGGGCACTGCAGCCAAACGAAAATATTTTTTTTCGTTTTTTTTTCTCCAAAATGGGTGTTGATGTAAAAGAGATCTCTTTTATTATTTGATGCAGGGGGGTCAAATACACGAACTGACCGTACAAGGAAAAGGGTATTTTGTTGATGTACTGGTTGTTTTTACCCAGTTTTATCATTCAGCAGCTGGGCAAACAACCACACGTTCTAATGTTGGTGTGAAAAGATTTCTCCACAGGTTGGTGTGAGCAGAACACCAGAACAATAGATCTAGGCAGATTAGGAATCTGTGTGAACCTGTCTCACAGGGAAGCTATGATTTACCGATTGGAAAATATCGGCAAATCTTGATAAACGTCCCAACGTCCATAACGCTTCTATTGACAAATAAAACAAAGGGAAGTTGGGGGGGTCAGTAGTTGAAACAAAGAATGAAGGCGGGTGTGTCGTGTGCTATATTAATAGCACTGCATGTGCTTACTTGCAACCCTCAAACATGGCAGGAGACTCTGTATTATGAACCAACAGGTGTGATCTTGCTACAACAACAACTATTAAATTGAGTCATAAGTAAGATGTTAATGATTGAGCGGTTGCCGTCGCCTACCATTCTAATGCCTGTAATTTTCTACAAGGATGGGACACATGTGGCGCTTTGACAAACGTGGAACTTGAGTGGGGCTCGTATTGCTCGGAAAATTCAGACTGTTGGCCTGACATAGACTGGAATCGCAGGACGTTTTGTCACAGTGAAATGCCTGACATTGACTCGTATTTTGAAAGGTGGGACAACACCTTTCAGACAAAATTCTAACTGTTCATTATAGTTATCACACAGTAAAGTACTGGAATGATTACTGTGATGGTGTAGACCTGTACATGGTCCAAATTTTCGATGCAAGCAGTTGCAGTTACAGTTCTGGCCAATATTTGTCCTTCAATTGCAGCCAAGCAAGAGGGGAAATCTGGGTATAATTGATATCTGTCTGATCTTCCTGATGTCTGATGGTTCGGTTTCAGGAGAAGCAGTCCTCCTCTCCCACATGTTCCACTCTGTCCTGGCATGACGTGATGACAGAAGACATTGCTGTGAAACACGGGAATTGTTTCAGTCTAGAATATGATTCTGGATCTTTCACCGTGGATTGCACTGCACCGTTGGATTCCGACCTTGCAGCGTATCAAGTCATAAAATACTATCCGGTGGATCATGAATGTAGGCACTGTGTTATCTTCAAATTAACATTTAATGGCGTAAGTGTTGGATTGTTCTGGAGCCACTGATGCTCTTGGGTATGAGTATTACTTCACAGATGACTGCCAGGAGATTTCTTGCATTCAGGGATTAAACTGGATGGAAAGTTGGGCATGCTCACTGACTGAACCAGATCCATGGACTCTTATTCCGGACACAGAAAATCCGTATGTGGAGTAAATGGTGATTTATTGTCACATCCACTGACACAACTTGTTGCATCCAGGCCTTATGTTCTACAATGGTTCACCAACAATGACAACTTCTGCAGTGAAAAAGTTAGATCAACTGAAGTATGGGCTTCAACTTGTATAACATCAGATTCTACGTCAGCCTATGTGTTGGATACTGGTGTCTTTTTAGTGGTAGACTGAAATTCATCTGTTTTCATGCCTCTCAAAATTGTTTAGTTTTATGACTATTACAGAGATCCAGACTGTTCTGGGAGTGCCACAACCTTTAACTACCGCAAGGGTCTTGGGAACACTCCACAGTGCTATATTGCCTTTCCTGATGCTACATGGTTTTCTTTATCACAAGAGCACTTCAGTCAGGGCTATCAAACAATCGAACATTACGCTGGAAGTGATGCATCAGGTCAATTCTTTTTGCGCAATTATTTACCTTTCTGAATAATACTGAACGTTCAGCAAGCGTGATGATGATAGAGCAGTACTATACATCATATTGTGAAACAAAAACTGTTTCAAGAGGCTCTTCAGAGTATGACCTCTTTCAAAACTGGTTCTGTACAGACCTGGACAACTTGCCTGATCCGTTTGGCTATTGGGAAGAGTATGACTATTTATCCAAAGAAAAAAAATCACAATTCACTCACTTCGTTGTGCAGTGCAATCCTTTCGAACATGTATGGTTCCTCAAGCAGCAAATGCTCCGAGAGCCATGCGTGGATGTACAGACTGGCAGCCACACGCGATTGCGTTGCTGACCAAGATACTTCCAAGGGATATCACATTATGGAGTGCACGTCATCAGCAGGCGCCGCTGGGCTGCTGGTATGTTTACGGATATAACACGAGAAATGATTCAAAATTGAACACTATGTTCAGCTGTCCAGTGGTTCCACAGATTCAACCTGCGAAACGGAAGGCACAACACAGAACATAGTACAGCCGGGAACTGCAACGGAACAGGAGTGGTGCTACACCACCGGTTCCAACAACATGGGGTTCTTTGACTTGCACTGCGAACTTCCCAACCCTGCCTTCCAAGTCAGAAAGAGCTTCACCGATGTAGCAATGCGTATGATTCACTATCCCTCACCTTTTTTGTTTTCGTTTCGTTTTGATGAAAGTTCTGCCAAACGATACCAACCTCAAAGCTGAAATAACAACAAACAGAGCACCTGCTTTCTGTGGATGTGTATTGGTCTCAGTACTGCACCACTGTTGCTCCTTCTTCCGATTTCGTGATTAACAACACTTGCTTGACTTCTCTTACCACTTTCTCTCTTGGGATCGACTAGTGCGTTTTTCTAATGTGCTGATGTGACCACTTACTCGCTTATTTCTTTTTTCCTCTCCCCTTTTTATTTGTTAGTCCAATTTCGGTCAGTCGGTATCTGGACTCTAATTGCAGTAAACCAGCCAACAGTTGGTCTTTTTACTCTCCTGAATGCCATAACTATGATTTCACCTCTTATTCTTGTTATTATGTGGATTGTAATGTGGACGATTCTGATGCACATGTGAATGTATCCTCCCTTGTAAGGTTACTTAAATGTGCTTTAACCATATATAAGGCATACGAGTGTGAAGAGCGTGAAAGTTATTATTATGATTGCACAGGAGAGTGTAGCACAAAAGAAATATTGGAGTCTGGATCCGCCAGTAAAGAAGGGTGTTTCACTGACCAGACAGGAAAATACATGACTGTTCAATGTGCACCACCCAATCCCGCTTGGCAATCAATTTACACGTTCCCCGGTCCCTCAGTGTTCGGTGTGAACTGAAAGGAAAGTCCCCATTTCCGACCCCTCACTGTGCAGGTGACGACACAAGTAAAATGACTGAGATGCGCTACTACTGGTCTGAAAACTGTGTGGAGTACGTCATTCCTGGAACGTATTACACTGAGAACGTGGTTCATTCTGCTGTTTGCACCACTTCCGAACCTGCTCTTTGTTCTCTCTGGCCTGAGTAAGTCACTTTTGCTGGGAGTTGTTGCTCATTTTTTCTTTTTCTGCAGTGCATTTGTGGCCCAGGTGCAAGGCGCAGTTGACGTTTGGGATAGTACTTGGGCATACAATTCTCACTGCATCAGTCATCAAACAGGCACTGCCAGCTATGGTCACTCCTGTTTTTCGGATGAAGTCTCCTTTGAAGGATCCATTTCCGTGAGACCTTTTCAACTCCCTACTTTCCCTCATTCCTTCAAGGAGTTATCATACAGCACGAGTGCGTGTTCAGGAAGCTCAACATCGAAATTGCTAACACCCGAGGGGATTCACACGGATTCCTACACAACCCTGTATTACTGTCAGACTCAAAACAGGAAATGGCAAGTTCTCAAACAGCACCTTTATCAGGAAGACGGTTTGAAAAAGGCTTTCTTGAGATTCCTCTTCTCATTTCAATTCAATAACAGATCCAATTTACCGAGTTGTTGTCTATGTGAACCCTTACTGCTGCGAATACAGCACCGTTGTTGATGGTTACTTCACTGAAGCGGAATGCAGGGATATTGGAACAGATGATCCAGTTTCCACGGATTACTTCACCACCGAGTAAGAAAATCTAAGCTTCATCGAACCTTTCAGCTTACTAAAGTGGTTAGTCCTGTTGAAATTTTATGGTACTCTGGTTCCTCCTGCTCAACAGTGAACTTCACGAACTGGTACTCTCTTGACTGTTTATCTCCCTATGAAAATTCTGCATTTATCTCATATTGCAATATGGAGAGGTCAACCGTGCAGGTAAAATGCATATCACTGTCAGCATGACCACCTTTGCATTTTCTGTGTTTCACAGGCACACAGATGGCCCAGTTTGATCTTCCAACTTGTCCCCCATCATTGCATGATGTGCAAACCCTCACCTACGTGGTTTCACCGTCTGGAACAGCAAGCCAATGCAATTTGTTTCCGTATACTCGTGATGATCCTTACATCACCCGTTACTATCAACTCACGACTTGTGGCGCTTTTGACGATCTCGAGAAATTCAACATGGATATCTTAGTTGACGGCTCAGGTTGGTTGTATCTCACTCGTCGCTAATCCAGTTTTGGCATTCAACATTGAATAACGAAAACAAAAAAAGATTGTGCAAGAGAGCCGCTTTACGCATCTGGCACAGTGACTCGGTTCTGTGACTATTCCGCTGAAGGAACATGTGACCTTTTTGGTGACACTGGGACTTACATAAATCAAACATGCCTTGACGGGACCTCAATATCCAAAACTGAAACATCTCTTGTTGGAGGGTGAGTGTGTGCTTTCCTCTTCTTGTGTAATAACCCTCACCATTCTGCACCCGATTGATTTTAATTTCCCCCAACAGTGCAGTGCTTCTTTATTCGCCGAATGACAGATGCGGATATGAAGACATCACGGATGTTTACTTCTACAAAGGAGGGGACTGTGTGTGCACCACAACCGAATGCTGGGGGCTTGAGTGCACCAACTCCGAGTCATCACCGGGAACAGTCACGTTCACAATGTACCACGGTTTGGAGTGTGATATCAACAATGCGGATGTTGAGGAGCACCCAGAGGGTGTGTGTGACACTGGGCAGTTGTGGCTGTGCCCAGCTTCTCAATCCTTCCCCACAGTGTGGTTGTCCTTATCCTCCTGTGTGTTCCTTATTGTGTTTATGGGGAAAGTCCTTCCATGAAAAACAATCAATTGGCCCTTCGCATCTCCACACCACCACGATCCACAACAAAACAGGCCGGTCTGTTGATTTTTGTCTGGCATTCTTTTAACTCATTAAATGGTTGTATGTAAGAACTGCCAGATCCCTCCCCGTTATGACATCACAAATGGAAACTTCACGGCATGATACAGTTGGAGCTGGAAGGAAAGAATAGTAGATTTCCCCGCGGTCCCCTTGTGGTTGGCCTCTCCGGTCGACATCGTAACTGAATGAGGGATGACTCAAGTCTGATGATGCACAATAGATCTCGCACACTGATGAGGTGTCCCACCATCCATCACGACGTCTACGCAAGGCAGTGATGTGTGAAGGCCACACTGTGGAAATGCTGGTGTACATCTCTTCAGAGAATGACCGCACCTGACCAGTCACAGTGTTGAGAACACTGAAGCCAGCACACATGGGGCGGCCGCCGCTGGTAACTCTGTACAGAACGAGGATTGTGCTGGGAGATGCCCAAATCACGTCGAAAGGGGTTGAGTGCGGGAGATACACGCTCCTCTTGGAGACCGCCACCGTGACACCAGCTTCAATGCTCTTCTCAAGGTCAACAAATGAGATTGTTGTTGGCACAGGCTCAGCACCCCAACCCGAACCTGGCTGCTCGCCAACGAAAACAATCTCATCACCACAAGGATCAAATGGAGATATTCTCACACACTCACGACTCAGTGGCACAGTGCACTTCACACGAACACCCCTGGACACAGGCGCACCATTGTTGTCCACCCTCCACACAATCACTCTCGAGACTATTGAATGAGGCTCAGCCCTCACAAACCACTTCTTGTTCCTTAGCCAGAACCCAAACCTGTCACACTCAATCTCACCTTCCAGCGATGCCACAACCTTCCCCTCGCTATTCGCGATGCATGAGCCCCCGAAGAAGGATCCCACCACAAACCTGTCATCACCCACACAACCCTGAACACTGCCAAACATACGGCCACCCCTCGGGGGGAACTGTGACTCCCCAAGACACTTGCATGACACAACTCCAAGTGTTGCGCTCAAGCCCATGAACACGTGAAAATTGACTGTTGATTTCGCGTCTAGTGGTGCCTGGGCATCACCTCCCACAATTGGAAGCGTGACGGTGGTTCCTATCCACCTGGAGCAACCAACGACCCATTCGCGGCCGAATTGCTCGCGCAACGCGCCATTGTGGGACAGCAACCTCGCCGGGCTCCCTCTGCCGCACCTGTCCAACCCCGAACAGGCAAAACCAACAAACTGCGATCGCGCCTCTATCACTGGGCGAATCGTCGCTTTTCGTTCCGTCTTGCGTTTCATTTCGCGTCCAAATATTCCTCGAACACTGTCTTTATTCAATACACAAAAGGGTCCAACTTAGTAAGTTGCCAAGTTGACAGCTTTATGTCCTTGTAGTACCAGACAGATGCTACTTTTTCACCATACAGTGGTACAGTGGCCTTTTACTTGACCTCAGAAGAGAGCAAAGCGAAGTCCCGAACTCTTTGAGACCCATGGTGTCTGTTCGTCATGAGATTCCGTCTGCACCATCTGAATAATGGCGGACTCGAGGTCGTTCCACGGTGTGCCGTGTTGTGCATTCTCAACAACTAGAGCACATGTATGAGTGATGTAAGAATAGGTGGTGTGGGGTGGGGTTGCAAATGAGGAGTTGAGGCAAAACAAAGCAAGCAACCTTCGAGGAAGCAACCAGTGAAGAATCCATGGTTCTGCCTGTTCGGCAGCGTGCAAACATCCAGTGTTGTCCTCCCTGCACCATGTGGCAGAAGTGAGTGGCTGTTGAATAATATGGGGTGAGAGGGGAAAAACCTGGGCTTGTTGGGTAAATCAAAATGCACCCAGCGCGAAAATCTTCTTTCGTCAGTTGGAGTTCGGTTGTCGGGTCTGATCCACGTGTCTGGCCAATTTCAAGAGATCATTAGTGCTGGAATAAGAAAAATCAAATCTCGTCACCTTGAAGGCAGTCTTGTCATTGGATTGGCGGCAGGCATCAAGAATGCCGATTGTGAGGTCAGAGTACCTCTTCATTCCGTCAATCACAGAGCCAAGCATCGGTGCTTTGATCTCCATGAGGTCGTAAGTGGTCTCCTCGAAAGCAGTCTCGTCATCTGTCATCAGCAGGAAGTTGTGCCCTTCCACTTGCCTTCCATGTCCTGCAAAATAAAATATGCTGGCAACCTGATCATATAGTGATGAAACTTATCAGGCTGCCGGGCCAATTCCCACACAAACAAGTTCGCCACAGACGCACAAACACACAAACCTTGTTTCCTGCCCTCTTTTGCTTGATCAGTGTTTCTTTGAATTTTCGCAAGTTTACATCAAAGACTTCGAGATTTGGGATGTTTTTGTGGCAGACAACCTCAAATTGGCATTTGGTCTTCAAGAACTGAGGGATTGTTTGTCATACAATGGAAAAAGAGGAAAGAAAGACTTACCTCATAAATAGATTCCGCATCATTGATGGCGTTTTTGAGGGAACGCCTTCCGTATGATTCGTTTCCAACAACAAAGGCAAAGCACTTGTAGCTCATCCCAGCACTGAAAAGAGGTGCTGCTCCCACTGAAAAAAAGAAAGTGGTTAGAAGAAAAAAAAACCCAGAGGTTTGCTCATCTACATACCACCAGGTGGTTGCTGTTGTCTGCTGGCACCTGTTGCTGTCCCGCCCTCAAGGGGGGAGGAAATAACAGTCGACGGTTGCTGTTGCTGCTGTGGTTGTTGCTCTTGAAGATATCTTGCCAAATGTAGTTTCACCTCCTCGACAATGAATTCTGCATCACCAGTGACCAGGCCAAGGTCACACAATTGTTGCACAGAGTAATTGGCAAGTGTTCTTCCTCTCAGTTTGTTCGCTCTGATGATTTTCAGGCAGTCGTCATCCACACCAATAGAGTCAAGCCAAAAACACGTTTGTTCTGCGTTGGCCACTTGAATTTGAAAGGGTGTTGTTGCAGCAGGGCTCACCACAAGTGTTCTTGTGGTAGCAGCGGTGGCAGAAACAGCATCAGAATCCAGTTTTGGTGCAAGCGATAGTGGTCTTAACGGGAGTGCTGGTGGTGTTGGTGGGGTATCCAAGGAAGACGTGAGTGCTATTGGTGCGGCCGTTATAGGTCCCGAAACCGTGGTTGTGGAGGAATTTGGTTGTCCCTGTTGTGGAATTTCTTCTTTGGTTGACCGTGTTTTTGTTAATGGTTGTGGCATCACCACTGATGCTGACTGCAGTGCTGCTTTTGTGAGTGTGCTTTGGAAGTTATTCTCAAAGTATTCTTTGCCTGAGGCAAGGGCCATTGCATTTGGGTGAGACCCTTTTTGAGAGGGAGGATTCAATAGACAGAAAAAAAATGGATGTATTAACTGGGCCGGCGATTCTCCTGATCAAGAATCTCAAAGGGACTTTCAAATAGTGTCTCGGAGAGATTAGTTTCAGGCAGTCCTGGGACAAACCAGAGCTCCAAGCTTAGCAACCATAGCTCAAAGTTCAACTGAACATGAGGGCATTTGGTACCACCCACGAAAATATTGTTGAAAGGTGCAAGAGAATCGTTTTCAAGAAAGACTATAAGGGAAGCACCCAAGGTAGGATGAATTACCCAGGTAAACCACAAGAACAGTGTTGCTACAGATGTGTAAAGGAGGGTATGCTGGAACGGGGGAAAACGCAATAGAACGATTGCATTGCATACAATTGATATCCCGAGACTTGTTTGATTCGAGTGCTCTCACAATATCTGATGCTCTCTCATTCTCAATTTTGTTGTCTGGGTGAAGTTGCGGATCACCGAAAAAAGCTGCAACGATGGTACTACATACTGCGGTGATGCAGAAACACCAGAGACTTATTTGATTCAAGGGCTCTTCCAATGTTTGCCGCTCCCTCATTTCCAATTTTGTTTTCTGAGGTATTTTGTGGAGGAGGGTCAATGACCACTTTAGCATGAAGGACATACGTTCTATATCCAGACACGCCAAAGAAGCGTTTGATTCGAGTGCTCTTGCAATACTCACTGCTCCCTCATCTCCAATTTCGTTTTCTGAGGCATTTTGAGGGTACATAACCACTTGACAATTGAGTACATGTAGGACATACCTCGTATGTTCAGCGACACCAAAGACTTGTTTGATTCAAGTGCTCTCGCAATACTCACTGCTCCCTCATCTCCAATTTCGTTTTCTGAGGCATTTTGTGGAGGATGGTCCATAGCTTTGCTCTCTCAATTACAAAGGAGATACCTCTTATATCCAGAGAACCTAGAGACTTGTTTGATTCAAGTGCTCTTGCAATACTTGTTGCTCCCTCATGACCAATTTTATTGCCTGGGTGATTTTGCATGGAGGGTTAACCACCATGTTGGCACATACCTCCGAGATTAAGAGACACGAGTGAATTGTTTGATTCAAGTGATCTCGCCATACTCGTTGCTCCCTCGGGACCAATCTTGTTCCCCTTCCGGGCGAGGCCTGGATGATATTGTGGAGTCATAAATTGGGAGGCAATGGAACGATGGCACGACATACGGCTGAGATCCAGAGACACAAGAGACTTATTTGATTCAAGTGCTCTCGCGATGCTTTTCGCACCTTCGTTCCCAATTTTATTTCCTGGATGATGTTTTGGAGAGTCAATCGTCAATCATCAATCAAGAAGTGAGAGAACACAACAGAATGATGGAGGGGAGGAGGGGTGGATACGCCTGAGATTTAGAGACACCAGTGACTTGTTTGATTCGAGTGCTCTTGCAATGCTTGTTGCTCCCTTATCCCCAATTCTATTGTCTGTGTGGAGTGTTAACCATGTTGGAATTAAAGGAGCAGAATGGGTGATGGTACAACATACCCCCGAGATTCAGAGAAACTAGAGACTTGTTTGATTCAAGTGCACTTGCAATACTCGCCGCCCCCTCATCCCCAATTTTGTTTTCTGAGGCATTTTGTGGAGGATGGTTCGTAAACGCTATATAATTGAGCGCCTGAAGGACATACCTGTTATCTCCAGATACACCAAATACTTGTTTGCCTCGAGTGCTCTTGCAATGAGTGTTGCTCCCTCATTCCCGATTTTTTTGTCAGGGTCATATATATAAACGCCTTGTAGAGAGAGAGACATCAGAGACTTGTTCGACTCGAGTGCTGTTGCAATGCTTGCTGCTCCCTTGTCTCCAATGGGGAGTTCCAGGGTCAGCTCCCTACAAGCACAATCCTGATTCGCAAGCTCGGCACAAACATCAGCAAGAGCAACGTCGTCTCTTTTCCCGATCTTGGCGTATTTATTTTGCAATTGTGGGACACTACGCGCAAGCGGAGGGCACGGCTCTTGGAGGTCAAGTATCCGGCTCGATGATGTTTGCCCACCCTGCGCTGTGTTAAAGAAGGCTTTACTATCATACTCCAGGCGATAAAGCCTGGCGTACCATCAGGCCAGTGACTGGTTTATGAGTGGTTGTTTCACAATTCCAAGAAGAAAAACTCACAACAGTTTTTCTCTGTAGGAAAAAGAAAAGCTCAAACAGAAAGAGACGGGAAGGGCTGGGGTGTTGTTCTTTTATTCGCTCGGGTTGTTTCTACAGGGTGAATATGGTTTTGAGTGTGGAGGTTAAATCAGATACAATGCGGGATGTCTGCTCAGACTCGCGGACATTCATGGGAACATTTATTTCTTTGGCCTTGTGGTCGGCAAGAGTGCTGAGGAGGTTCCCTAGGGTTGGGGAGAGCGATTCCGGTTGCACAAAAGGCTTCCCGCTGCTGCAAAATGAAAGGTCATCTTACGGGAATTTTGTATTGCGGGGGTAGGAGGGAGTACCATAGTTCGACCAGAGTGGCACCACAGTCGTCATTATCATCAGGGGTTAGCATTGCATCTGGAGATATGTAGCTGAGGTTCAAGAAGGGCACTCGGATGGTGCAGTCTTTATCATAAATAGCGCGGATACTTGATTCACTTTCTGATACACCCACACCACTTGCACCCCTGCTGTGCAACTTGAGCACTGCCTCGATGGCTTTTTTGCTCTCACTTGAGCTGGAGGGTGTAGAGCTGAGAGAATGGTCCTGACGTGTACGGTGATTTGCATGTGTTGGAGTCGAGACAAAACGATTGGATGATTCAACAAGTAAGGAAGAAGATTGAGGAGTTGCTGGGGCATGCGGTGTGATCAGTGCAGTCAATGGTGATTGTGAAACGGGTGTGGTGGGACGCTGATGCAGGGGGGTGGAGGTGTTGTGGAGCATAACTGATGGTGACGGTGGGGTGGTTGTGTGACGTAGGACAGTAGTGCCGGTCGATGATGTAAGAGAAGTTGCACTATTACTGCGAGCATGGTGAGGGCGAGGTGACGAGGGAGGAACTACAGTTCCGGACATGGAAAGTGGTGAATTAGCTGGAGCCACTGAGGCGTGAGGAGGAGTAGGGGACGGTTGGTTATGAATGCGGAATGTTCCATCAGGGGAAACGTCAGTGCAGAAGTTTAGACTCTCTTCGTAAGATAGACCTTCTTCTTCCCTGAAATTTATTAGTGTAAAAAAAAATTTTGGCAGAACAAACGTTTCAGAGGATTCAGGCTGGTTGTTATGCTTGAGAGACTTACATTTTGCAATGAGATCAACTAGTATCTCTGTGGAGGGGGCCTAGAAAAATGAGCTTGCCGAAAGAAGGAAAAACCTTCTCATACTTTCGCAATAAATGGATGGCTTAATAGTTGTGTGGTGGTTGGTCGTTGTCCAGGATCTTTGACCAGACATTTTGCAACAAAGTCTCTGCCAATGTGTCAATGCCTTCCTTCACCGCTAATCAGATACCTAAAATGGTCGCTCCAATGGGCAGCCTTGAGAGTAGGTGAAGGCTCCCTTGGGATCATAAATAACACTCTCATTGGATGCACATTGGCGTATGGAGGAACTACTTCTGCCATTTCCATAGCTGTTATTCCAAGGGACCATATCTTTGAAACGTGATTTTGTAAAAGATAACCTTGACCATACATCAGCAGATCGGTCATAATTGCTCTCCAAAATTACCTCAGGCGCCATCCAGTATGGAGTTCCTATAACTCTGTCAAAGGAAAACCCGGGAGACGTGTGATACCAGCAAAGGTATTTCTTTTATTGAAGGTGCTATACAAGGTTGCTGCAACTCCAAAGTCGGATATTTTAACTTCTCCATGGTCCTTTTAGGATAGTTATATCTGTACGCTACAAGGATGCCCAAAACCTTCAACAGAATATTGCTTCCTTTGATGTCTCTGTCAAGAAGTTAGAACAATGTAGGTAAAAGTAGCAAAACCTGTGTACAACATTACGTTTGTGGTGAAGATATCTCAATCCCTTAGCGTATTAGAGGGAAAAAAAAAAGGCTTGAAATGCGGGATGCCTTCAAGGCCTCTCTGCAGATAACAGCAATTTGTGCCTCCTCTAATCCTGTATCCATTGTTTGGCAGATATCGCCAACAGAACCACCACCACAGAACTCCATCACGATCCACAGATACCCTTGCTACAAAACTTAGTTACTGAAAAAAATAGCGGAATCACACCTTGAAATAGGACCCATAGTACTTTACAATATTTTCATGTTTACAATCTAAGCACACTTTTTAACACAGAGCAAAAAACATGTGTTACAACCTCTGAGCATCTCAACTTCCTTTCTCACATCTTCAATGGTTGTAGCGTCTTCTAACCAAATAATTTTGATTGCCACGATATCCTAATTGAACCATCAAAGGGGTACAGGGGAAAAAAGAAAAAACAAAACAAAACGATAAAAACGATATAATTTAACCAATGGAAGAACTAATGACTCACGCCAGTGCGAGAATCAATCCCAGAATAGACATATCCTAACGAGAATTAATACAACAACAAAAAAGTAGGGTATTACAACCATAGGCTCCCTTGCCAAGCTTGCGTTTGATCTCAAATATTTGTGTTGGGTCCTCGTGCGAGATGACCATTTTCAAGTTATTGAGTGCCTACAACCAAATGTTAGTCACCCACTGCACTCTCTGCTCCCACAATCAAAATCCAGCAAAGCGCATATCGACCTTGAGGCAGCTCTCTCTTTTCGCCGCTGCCATGCTTCCTTCTTTCCAACGTCCCCACTTTCTTCTGAAAAGTGCACCTTGATCAAAACGAGTGACAAAAAAAAAATTGTTTTTTCTCTTCTTAGTGCAGGTGCCAAGGGCACACACAAACATGGGGACGAGTGAGAGAACACATTTTCCAGAGGGGCACGCAGCTGGCTTTTTTCTTACACAGGTAGAAGCCAAGGTCTTATTCTCTCAGTTGACTAGTTGATTATTCCCGGGTTTTATGTTTTCACTTTGTGGGTCAGGGGTTGGAGAGTTCCACTCTCTTGTGGGTTCCGTAAGTCTCCCGTAAAATCGGCCTGACGTCTTGTGCCGAGGACAACGTGGTAAGAAGAGGGAGGAGCTTCAACAGCTCGTTGTCCTCGTTGGAGTCAATAAAGCTCAGAATAGGAACCCCGTTGTCCATCTAAGCACCCGGTAATAGCTTTTTGGGGAAGAAAAAATACAGAGCAAGCTACCTGATAGCCAAAAACATGGGGAGAGTTGTCAACAATCACCACACGAGACAAGTCACGGCCCAAAACTGTCAAATCTTTGAGGTAATTCCCTTCAACTGCAACGCAGCCTTCGCGATAGATACGATATCTAATAATCGGAAAGGTGAGAGGGAGAGGGGATAGATAAGAAGCATTAAAGTCACAATGCAAACATCGTGACGGAAGTAGTACGTGAATAGGCAATTTTTGGGATCAAGGTGGTTGAGCAACTTGCTCGCATACTCAGACTGCGAGGCAGTGAATACAACCACCTCAAATAGGGCCGACACAGCAAGCAAAAATTGCTCCAGGTGTGGCCTTCTCCTGGCGTGCATCTGGTATTCTTTGCCACATATCGTGACATCGAACACCAAATCTTCGCCCGGAATGGATTCAAGTGAGCAGTGCACAAGGGTTTCGTCCAGATCCAGCACCAAGGTCGGCCGAGGTAACGAAGGTGACTGTGGAGGAAGGACGATTGGTTGCTGGATGAGTGACTCATGCGGTGGCAAGTTCTTGATGAACAAGTATGGATCAAACGGGCCCCTCGATGAAATCGGCAATGTACACTGGAGATCTTCGCTTTCACTGTCACTATCAGTATTTGAAGCTTCGTCGCTCTCGTCGACATCACTTGACTCATCTGAAGATTCCGCAGTTCTGATAACTCCAGCACGAAGACTCGCATGTGGCACCACGGTTTCCCGATTTCGCGAATGCGTGGGACTAGAGTCCTCGTCTGAAGTGGATTGACAGGGTGTATCACAGTCCGAGTCAGAGTCCGAGGGGGGACACTCACTTTCACTCGAACTACTTTCACTCTCTGAGGTACACGGGGGACTGCCAGTCGACCCGATTTTAGAGTCTGAAGAATAGTCACTAACGCAGATTGTGGGGAGTAAACCTACTTGTATTTCTTTTTGACCGGCTGCGCACAGTAGAGCGTTTCGCCTTGCAAGTAACAATTCTACTCCTCTTTCTCACAGGGTTCACAATCTCATCTTCAGAAGAGTCTTCGACATTGCGCACGGGCAGTCGCTTTCTTCTCGTGCACGTCACATTTTTCTCGCGTGTCGAGCTTTTCATGGTCACAGCCGCGGGGTGCGCAGCAGCAAAAATCTGAGGCTCACAACCTCCGCCATGCAACAACAAGTCCTCGCCGATGAACACCAAATCAATATCCCTATCAACCAAGAGAGATCCCGCGTTGGTCTTCGCCGCTGTTGTCATTTCTGTGTCGCTTTTCCGGCGTTGGAACCAACAGGGTGAGCAACCGCCCCCCAGAAACTTCAAAAAGAAAAAAAAACGCAGATTTTGGCATCTCAAGAAAATCCATGAGTCGCGCCTGCTGCTTCGAAGAAAGTTCCAAATTGAGCAACTGCCAAACGCCAAACTTGGTGTTGTTTTTTTGCCTTGTCACTCGTCGTCCGAGTCTGTCCAGTCGCTGCTCTCCCCGCCGTCTTTTTTTGCCGGCGTGCCTTTCTTGGCCTTGGATGTCTCAGGAGGCGGAGATGGCGCCGGCATTTTAATTGGGACCATCTTTGTGGTGCTGACGGCGCTAACAGATGCGTACATCCCCTGGGCCGTCCGGCGCTCCTCCTCAGAGATTGGGGAGTTGTCGAGACTGAGGAGGTGCGGCAGTCGACTGAGGGTGTAGTATCTGTAATCTTGATATAAAACAACCGTGCCTCCATTGAAACAACTTGGGCACGCCTTAGTGTAGAATTAGGGGGAAAAAGGGCGAGGGGACAAAAAAAGGAGAACGATACGGAAAACGAAACAACGAAATTGGGAGGGAATTCGGGGGTTGGAAAGTACTGGATTTTTGAGCATGGATAGATGCTTCAGATTGGGAGTACTCAAGGTAATTTTGTCAAGAAATAGAGCTAGGTTGGTAATTTCGTTTTTGTTTACCCAGAGTGTCTGCGTGTCTGTGACTTTGGTGTAGTTGTGTTGCATGCAAAGGAAACGAAAGAAAAAAAAAAGGTTAATCACTCAAAGCCATTACAAGCAAAAATAAGGGGGAGGAGGTAAAACTCGGAAAACAAAAGAAAAGAAAGTCAAGATAGGGGTAGTACATCAAGTTTTGGTAGAAACGGGAATTGAGTGTCCGAGGAGATGTGATTGCCGTCCAATACAAGGAGTTGCAATGTGGGAAAGAACCGACACTCCATTATTTCGCCCAGGTTGTTGTCAGTTAAGTCCAACTCCACAACGTCAGGACATCGTTCCCTGATGAGGTCCACTTCATTCCAACAACATGAGAAATGAAAGGAAGAGAAGGGGGGGGAAAAAAAAAAGAAAAGAAGAAGAGGCATCTAAACAGTTGCCACACCAGGAATTTCTTCCAACCCCTGTTTGGCCAGCGTTATTCTTTTTGTTGTGCTCTTGGGCACCGCCGGTGTCCCTCCCCTCTTCTTCATCACAGAATCCGAATCTTGCAGAAAAAGGGTCTTCTGCTTTTTTTTTTGCTCGAACGGAAATGTCACACCGAAAAACTCTAGACTTCACAAGGTCAGGACCCTGACGGTCCGATGCACTCTGAACATTCATTGCACGCAGCAGTATCCATGCAGAACAGGAGCAAATGTTGTGGGAGGAGGCGGTGGGGTGAAACTCGAGGGTGTTGTGGCCGGTGCTCTGGTTGCCACTGTTTTTTGTGCCAAGAACCGTTGCTGGTGCTTCCTGCTGCTTTTGTTGTCTTTGTGCCGCTTCTTGTTTGCAGCTCCATCAATGCTTCGTGGTTTCGCGTCGAAATGGAGGACGGATTCACGTGCCAAGTTTGTGGTGGTTTATAATTTGAAAACAAAAAAAGGAGGAACAATAATTAAAGACGAAATTAACGGGCAGCTTAACTCTTGTCTAGACGTGTATTTATGGCATGATTGAAGTAGTTGCTTCCTCATACAGCTTCTTAGTAGTTCTAGGAACTCTGTTGTTTGAGGTATGAAATGTATAATAGGCTTGACACCAAACTAACTGTGGCTGTTCCCATTGTGTAGGGATGGCTGGTGATTATTCTTGGAATTGGGGCCCTCTCGTGTAGGTTAATCCTTTAAATTCCATGGATCACTAAAAATTATCTAATATGCAACTTGGGCATGGGCAGTAGAATTCTCCAGCATGATGGCTGGGACAGTGTGAGTTCGGTTCACATAATCCCATTTCCTCATTCAAGTTAGCCTACAGATTTTATACCCTTGCTCCAATGATTTACTCCACATTATGACCATTGTGTGCCTTGCCATTCAGTGGGTAGCCACTGGTGCCGTTATTTCCGTGTTTGCTGGAATGTGCCTTACTGCATGGAGAAGAAGGCAAAGAAAGGGCGAGAGGATGCCCATACTTACACCAGAGCATGTTCAGGAAGTCAGAAATGGCATTGAATCACTCCAAGACACTGCAGCCACAACTGCAAATGTAAAGTCCCAACAGGACAAAGCTGCCCGCCGTATTCGTCATCTCTAGTTCGTTCTG
Organism: Pelomyxa schiedti; assembly: GCA_020536535.1. Classification (NCBI taxonomy): domain Eukaryota; phylum Evosea; order Pelobiontida; family Pelomyxidae; genus Pelomyxa; species Pelomyxa schiedti. The sequence continues at coordinate 12,756 of JAHLWZ010000644.1, read as the reverse complement.
CATTGCAAAGGCACTCAGCCCATCCCACTGCGTCTTTATTCCCAATTCACAATTTTGCTGTGTTGTGTTTCTCCTTTTTTTCGAATGATTGATTCTTCGAAATCAAAAAAAAATGGCAGGGCAATTCGAATGTGTGTTAGCAGGGAACGATACCCTTTTTTCTTCTCTTTTTTTTGACTTCCCGCCTGGTCACTCACTCTTCATTCTCTTCCTTTTTTCCCCCCACTGTGGCTCTCTGGTTGTTTGGTTGGGGATGATTACAACATAAACAAGACATGGACCACCCAGCTGATGTGATTGTGCATGGATGGGGTCCTAATTTGACTGCGGCGTTCGAAGGGGCGTGCTGTGGTGTTATGAATTACATGACTCCGCTTAATGATTCTGTGCAAGAAACTCAAACAAATCACGTTGCGGTTTCAGGTGTGGGGGTATTATGGGCTAAATAACGGACTGTAAGAATAGTGCACTGGTTTGAAATTTCTATTGAGTTCCGACACTAATGTTGTTATATCAGGTCATGACCTTGAAAATCTCTTGTATACATTCTTGGATGAGTGGTTTTTTTTGTTTTCCACAGAGGGATTTATTTGCAAGAAAGTAAAAATCACAGCCTTGGATACTACAAACTTCACCATAGAATCAGATGGGTAATAGATAACTTCTTTCCACAAATGGACTGATACCTAAACACCAAGTGTTGGAGATACATTTGACCGTTCAAGGCATGAACAAGGGACCGAGGTTTCTATTCTTCTGCATTTGTCCATTAATGTGTGTAGATAAAAGCTATCACTATGCACAATATGCATCTCTCTATCACCCCTAGTAGATGTGATGTCTATGTTACAGTTGACATTTAATTCCCAAGGTATTCTACTCTGGTCCCACCATCCAGAATTGCTACGCGATTTTAAAATTATTACTTTAGCTGTAGGCCATAAATCACAGAACCGTGCCTTGTATTGACTTTGTTTGTTTTTGTCTATTAGAATACGAGAAAAATCGATGATTGAATAAAACAGCGAGTGGCATTTAAGGTGTCACTAGTTACAGCAGTTCCCTGCCCACGAAACGAACGAGCGGGAAAAAAAAATTCTCAGATCCAATAAAAAAAAGCCTCTATAGTACACTGTTGGACCGTAGACAACTTCACGTTGGAGTCAGACAAAGTGTTGGCTTGGTCGGTTTTTCTTGATGTCTTTTGACCGGTTTGCCCTATAAATAACCAACAAACATCTGCACGGCAAAAAAACAAAAAAAAAACAAAACCCCAAGGAGGTGTTGCAACAGGGTGCAAGGGTCGCAGCGTCAATTTCGCACGTCCAATGCAACAACAACCGCACACGACGCCAACTACGCCGACGGGACACCACACCGTAAGGGTGCACGTCCCTGGATCAGCTCAGCAGAGACCTGCGAGCGCAAACGTAAAACCACCTCCTCTCCTCCACAAACAAACAACAACACCACGCAACTTAACGTACACGTAGAAAAAACTAACTTACACAACAGTCTCCAACTCCGCAGCAACAGGGAGGAGCCAGGAACCCACCGACTCCTACGAAACCAACTTCTGGGCAACCCCAACAAGGGGGACGCACGGCCCCGTCACCACAACGGCAACCGCAAGCAACGGCCGCTGCTCCCCCAAAGTCACCAGCTTCCAGGAAGCCACGCCCGCAACAGCCACAGCAACAACAGCAACCACAACAGAGGCGAGGTGGGGGAACTGGCAAACCCAGAGGTGCTGGGAAGGGAGATGACGAAGACCAGGAAGGTGGAGCAGGAGGAGAGGACAAGAGCGGGGACGAACCCGACGAGAATGAAGAAGATATGGAAGACGATGATGACGAGGCGCCCGATGCAAACGACGACGACGACGATTATCGGGAAGGTGAAGATGCGAAGAAGCGTGCCGCCAGGAGAAAGTCTGCTCCTGGTGGTGCAAGGCCTAGGCCTTCAAAAAGTTCCTCTGGTGGTGCGGGAACAAAACGGAAGAAGCGTAAATCATCTGATGATGAAGATGGGGATGAAGAAAACAAACTCTACTGTTTCTGCAGATCAAAGGATGACGGGAGGTTCGGTTTCGAAAGTTTTCTACCCATAATAACCCACATTAAGTTTTATGATCCAGTGTGATATATGTGAAGAGTGGTACCATGGAAAATGTGTTGGCATATCCCAACGTGCTTCCAAGGGAATAAAAACTTACGTTTGCAAGCGTTGTGGTACAATTCCTTCACTATTTTCTCCCTTTTTTTGATTGTATTTTTTAGAGTCAAAGCCGCAAGGCACTTCACAGCCAGTGCCGGTAGCTGCGTTTTCTTTCTCGTTTCTTACAAAAAATACTCTATTTTCTTGAGGCGGTGCCCTTACTTCTTAAAAGGCAACAGCACCTGATTCCCCCAAAAAAGCCACTGCCAAAATACCAGCAAAAATACGAGCAAGTGTTCCTACTTCATCCCAGGATGACGTTTCAGGTTCTCCTCCGACATTTACACCCCTTTTACTTACCACAGAAAATTCTAATTTCTCTTGTGTAGGGAGCGATGGTAGTGATTCTGATCAAAGAGCCCGACGTGCCTCTATGCCCGCTCCTGGTACAAAAACCGTGGTGGCGAGTCCCGATTCTACCAAAGTGACAAGTGTGTTACTGTTTCCTTTTTTTTTCTTCTCACAATTGTATGATAAGTCAAAGGACAGCCTCAGAAGCAAATACCTATCACCACCCGCAATTCTGCCATTGAGAAGTTAAGTACAATACTGGGAGGTAAGAGAGACATTGCGGAGCAAATTGAGGCAGCAGTCCATGATTCATTTTCCAATTCCAGTAAAACGTATGCCAGCAAGATTAGAAGCCTGCAATCTAACCTTAAGGTTTGCAGCAGCTAACTGTATGAATACTAATCAAATTTTTTTTCAGGATGCAAAGAACCCTTTGCTACGAGATAGAATTATTAGTGGTGAGCTCTCACCTGAACACCTGGCACAAATGACACCACAGCAGCTCGCCAATCCCGATCTCATAAATTGGAGAAAATCTCGTGAAAAAAAATCCATGGAAACTGTACGTGTGCTCCATTTGTCATGAATTAATCGCACAAAGGTGGTTGTTCAAGAGGGAACAGCTCCTGATATGGTAATTGAAAAGCAACAAGCTGAGAAAGCTGCCAAGCTGATAGGAGATGGAAGTGTACAGTCTCTTCCGCGATACTCTGACTCTGCCTCTCCTCCAACTCATAGTCATACTCGACCCGCAGGTACTTCTAATTTCCGTTTTATTTCCAATAACGTACTTCAAGAGCCACCACCAAAGAAGTCCCGTACTACTGGGCAAGGTAGTGATGTTTCCCCTTCGGCACGGCTTCCCACTGATGCTGACGCTTCACCAATTGGCTGGCAGTTTACCGTGAACAAACCCCCTTACCCCCCATTTGTTGTATGTGGAACCTACGCATGTGGAAGACCCATTGATTCTTCTGTATTGCCTCAAACTCTCGATGTCACAGGACGCCTTCCTATAGATAGACTCCTCAAGTGTGTGCAGTCTTGTTTATTTTGTTAGACCAATATTTCCCAGTTACTTGGTTCAGTTAGGTGCAAGTGCTACTAGAAAGCGAACAACGATTTGCCTCGAACCAGTCACTGAGCAAGATCGCAGTCAATACAATTTGGTGTTTGATTATTTCACTGGGCGAGAACGGTACAAGCTTCCTCAGCATTCTCTTCTAATGCAACTTAGTGCTGGGCATGCAAACGTAGATAACGCTCTAAAGCAACCCCCAGTTGGTATAGAAGAAATCTACCTTCTTCCAGTAAGAAAAGAAGCCGATCTTCCAGAATTCATGAGAACCGATCCCACTTTGAGGTGGTTTTAGCTCCTCAAAAAATGATTCCAGCTATTTCCATCCCCTGTAGTAATGAAAATTGCAGGGCAGCTCCTGGCCAAGCAGACAGGCTTTACATCATACTCGTAACCAGAATTCAGGGGCAGGGAAAGCCACAACCTCGACCACAAGGTATCTTACCATTTCCTTTCATTTACCCTCTTACATTCCAATGAAAAAGCATTACCTCAAGGCCTACCCCAGACAACACAACCTCAACAAGAAACCGACACAGTTACAACAGTGCAAACAACCCAGGTAACTAGTGATGAGGCGCAACCTACTCCCGTGCGACAGCTTGAACAACCATGTACAAAGCTAGAAGGTAATACCTCAATGGAAGTCCAACAACACACAGAAGCTCTTCCTATTCAAACGTCTGAAGAACTACAGCCACTCAAGCAAGAGCAACCACCTTCAGAAAAACTTCCTCCCCAAGAGATGGTTGCTGCGACACTGCCATCTCAACATGTCGAAGGTACTGAAGCTGAAGCTGAAGCTCCTCAACAACCCGAATCTGTGATGCCTCTAGTACCACAAGAAGTCTTACCGCAACCGCAACCAGAAATGCTGCCCCAAGCGCTCCCCCCACAAGAAGAATCTATTCCAGTACCAGACGTTGTTCACCCTCCTGTGGAGTCACATTTGGAGGGCCACCCCGAACTGCAGAACACGGAAGCCATCCCAGAAGTTAACATGCAACCCCAAGATACCATGGAGAGTACTGCACTCACACAAGAGCAAGTTGCACAACCCGCGGAGGCCGTAGCATCCGAGGCAGCCCAAACAGATACACCCCTACCACATCAAGCTGTACAGCCGCAACCCACTAGCACCACAGAGCCCGTAGGAACCGGCGGGGACCAGCAACCACCGCAACTACCGCAACCACAACCGGAGCTTTCTGTAGGGGTTTCAACAACAACCATGGACATAGTACAACAACCGGAACCCATTCCCGCTCCTGAAGCCGAACCAGTTCCAATGTCTGTGGCAGAACCTGTGCAGCAAGAACACCCAGTTTTACCACCAAATCAAGAAGAAACGCCACTACCTCTGGAAAACAACTAATCATGCCTCTTTGCATAGAAACTTGGGGATCTGATAACAATAAACAAAAAACCAAAAAGCCACACACAAATTAAAAGGTGGGTATCCTCACTCGTTTAAAACAAACTTTTTTTTTCTCCTCGGCCTCTTCAGTTTGTTTTTCTCTCAAAAAAAAAAAGAAGGTAAACACTGTTCTAGGGTCTATTTCTTTATTCTTCTAGTTATTGCCAGGTTACTTCCATTGTAACTGTGACCCTAACATTGGTTGGAGTTTGGGGCCATCCAAGGGCTGCTCTTTTCATTTCGTGAGGCTTCATACCCCCTGTGGGACTGCTCAGGTTCATCTGCATTACATTACCTTCAACAGCTATATCAGCCACCAAGCCGGTGGTTCTGGAATTCCTGATGGCTACAATTACGGCCGGCACCGTTTGGCCTTCACGGCTCATACAGTCAGCTGCTAACGCGGGGTCGGTATCTGCTCCAAACACCACAGCCGTGTAGCATTTGCTATTGACCCGGTGTGGGGCAGCTAGAGCCAAAATAGCAGGCACTGTATGAAGGCCTGTGTATTGAATAAGTTGGCGCGGAATTTGGTGTTTGAATCGGGCGACAGAAACCTGTTACTGCCCATCCAGCATGAAGCATTTTCCTCTTCACGGGTGAGCTGTACATAGACGCAGAAGCAGTCGGAGTGCAAGTTTGACCTGGTCCAGGTGGTGGGGGTGTGGGGGGTGCCAATGTTATCCGCCCAAGTCGTAGAACGGCATCTGTATCTTCATCCAGTTCCTCAAGTGGTTTCACACCGCTTGAGCTGGCGTCACCGGTATAATTCCTCATTGTGCGGCTTGGTTGAATTGTGCGCTCCCCTGGAGTGGGCCCACCTTTCTCACAGTCCACATATGTGAAGCCGTAGGAAACGAGATCCATAACATCGTTATCACCCTTTAAAACAGTGAGATAGTTGGTGAGTGGGATTTGACGAATACTGATGGTAGCCCCAGCTCTGTCATTACAGCATTGAAAGAGCTCAATAACCGGAGGCGTTCGAACCGTCCAACAAGCTCTGCCAGTTGTTCAGGCGTGACATACTCCAAGGTACCGTCATAATAACGACAAAGATCGGCAAGAGTGCGACCACCAACATGCACAACTCTCTTCACAAAAAGAACATTGAAAGCTATAAGAAGCATGGAGATTTTGTAGCCCTCCCATAGAATAGAGAGTTGTTCAGCCACAGGCCTAGAAGTAAGATTTATATTGTTGCGGAAAAGGGGCAGAACAATTACCTATTGCTGTTTGTCATTGAATGCCACTTGGCATTTCTTCTAAACAACTCTGGCATAAATACTGGTGAGAATTGTTCCCAGCTCATTTCGGTTTCATCCAAAAGAGATAAGACTTGGATTGCCTCTCCTAAGTTAGGTACAGCAGATCGGAGTCTGTTCTGGGGCGTCGATTTATTTGTGAACAACTGCATGGTTGTAAGAAGGTCTTGCTTAATTTCTGGTCGCATAGCCATGAACTCCAGCAGAGTGCGGTGGATATCACAGTAAGTTTGAAGAGTTTTCTGGGAAAGATTTATCTCGGCCTTGCTTAGGCGGAGAACAACAGTGCAAAGGAGTTTAGCTGAGACTGCCCACATCAGTTTGGGGTCGAAGTGCCCATTTTCTCCTGTTGCAATAACACTTAGAGCACTTTCCACCAAATCCATGGTCCCGTAAACGCCATCATCTGTACCATCACCACCATGCTGCTTGCTTATGATTTTCTTTCCAACAGATGCGAACGCCGTTCCAATATCAGATCTGGAGCTAACATCTACTTGGAGTAGTTCACTCCCTTCTGGTGCAAGCGTAACTAATTCAGCGAGTACAGGAGGACTTCCCAAGGGGGCTATGATCACGAGTGTCAATGCAACGTGATTATCGCGTACTCTCTGGAGTGTTGCTTTGAGCTGGCGCAAGGAAAGATCGCCAGAGCTGTCAGTATCATCTCCGTCAGTAAAGACTGCCACAACAGCAGGCATGCCCGTTCGGGTCACTGACTCTGCACCGTCAGTAACCATGTTATTTACCGCTCTATAGAAGTGGGTTGAGCCATTCTCTTGCATATCCCTGATTACACGGAGCAGTTCAGCACGACGGGTAGCAAGCGGCTGGTCTGCCATTAGCCTGGTGACAGTGTTGCTAAACGTGTAGAAGCTGATAGTAGCATTTGGGTCGAGCTCAGTAGTAAGCATACGAGTCAAGTTCTCCTGGCAAGCTTGTAACCTTGTAGTAAGGGATCCAGTGAGGTTGCAGGACATTGAGCCACTAATATCTTGTCCAATGAAGACAGACACTCCAGAATACCGCCTTGCCTGTGACCGCTTCGATGCTGTCTTCAAAGTACAACCTGCCATACGATACCTGCGGCGGGGGGAGGGGGAGGGGGAGGGGAGGGAACGGAAAGTTAGAATGGCCCCAATATCTCGTGGTCCACACAAAGCCAAGGCGGCAACACACACCCGTGCTCCTTCTTCCTCAGCAGCAGAGGCAGCCACTCCGAGCCCCTGACGCCCTCGTACTGCAGCGGGATGTTGTTCACCACGCTCTCGTTGTAGGCCACCCTGGACACCACGGCGGGGCATATCTCCACGTCCCCCAGGGCGCTCTGCAGCACCTCCGTGGCCCCCCCGCCGCCCCCGCCCCCCCTGCCCGTGCCGGGGCCCATCCCTGGGCGTTTCCTGAACGCCACGTGCACCAGCTGCCCCAGGTCGGCCTCGTCCATGCCCTTGCCGCTGACCGCGCACACGCGCAGCCCCGAGGGCAGCCCGTACCTGGGCACCTCGGCCCTCGCCGCCGCCGTAGCAGTAGCAGCAGTGGCAGTGGCAGCAGCAGCCGTCGTGGCCCCACTCCCACTAGCACCCGTTGTGCTGGCGCTGCTGCTGCTGCTGGTGGTGGTGGAGCTGGTGGTTGCGGTTGTTGTACTGGTAGGACTGGCGCATGTACTACCACTGGCAGTTGCGCTCGCAGTCGCGCTCGCGGTGGAACTCGCTGTTGTTGAAGTGGCGGCACCGGGAGTAGAGGAAGGTGGAGTGGAGACGGGGGGAGGAGTCACTGGCTGTTGGGAGGGGGTTGTGGTGGTGGTAGCAGTAGAAGATGGAGGCTGTTGTGCTGCTGGGGGTTGGGTGTTCTTGTTCTTCTTGTTGCGTTTGCGGCTTCTTTTCTTCTTGGCTGCTGTGGATGTGGACGCCGTCGCGGGTGGTGGCTGCATTTTCGAAATTTTGGTTGTTTGTTTTGGGTTTCGACGGTTTTTGCTTTTCTTTTTACGGGGTTGCGTTCCCTTCCAAGAAAGGAAAAAAAAGTTTCTCAGAGACAAACAACACAGCCTTCAGCCTTCAATTTCGCTGAGCATGCCTTGGAGAATTTTCGTTAAATGGGGCTGGTTGGTAAGTGGATAGCATACCTGGGTCAATAAGTAACAAGTAGAGAGTAATGATCTTTTGTAGTTTGAGGGTTAGGGACACAGAAAATGGATATTTGGAAATTTGTGAGGACAAACCTTCATGTGATGGTAGTCAAAGTTGTCAAATGCTCCAATGTAGGATCCCTGGTGACCATACACCTCTCCCGTACCTGTCATTTCACATACAATTGTATCTTGGTCATCGCGTATCTGTTTTATTTGGTGAGGGGGCTGGGAATAACAAAAGCAGTGTTTGGTACCAATGCACGACCAAGGTCCACACAACCAACAACAACTTCTACAGCATTCTCAACAAAGTTGTCATCACGAAGTCGTCCAAGGAATTTCCCATCACTTCAATACTAACATTTATTCAAGTTATAAAATGTAATCTAGAAACACACGCTGAACCAGCTTCCCAGGAGGACTGCTCAATGTAGCCTAGTACATCCCCAACTGAGTTGTAACAAGCACCATCCTCAGTCATGTAACTACGGAAATTCTTCATTCTGTCAATGATCGTGAACCTATACACAATGTAAGAACTATTAGTGCCCAAAAAATAGCATGGGAACAAACTTAGCATCACTTGGAGCAGGAACAGTTGGCTTGGTGACTGTAAAAACAAACCCAAAACATTACAAATGAGCTGAGAGAATATAGGAAAAAACCCTTTGGAGGGGGAGCAGCTGCTACTGGGGCTGGTGTTTTGGTAGCAGGCTTTGCTGGTTGGGCTATCACATAGAACTAATAAAAAGAATTACCTACTTAATACCACCCATAATTTTGGTCACAACCTTTGGTTTTGGGGTCGCGATTTGTGGCGCCCATCTTCCCCTGAACTAAAAACCCGAGGTTAATTTCCCTGACAAAAAAAGAAAAAAGGTACCTTGTTGTCTTCGGTGTGCCTCATGGCACCAGAAATATTTGGGTACGTAGACATCTAAATTGTTGTATCGTCCGCCTAAGCGTCACGCCTCTTCGGTTCTTGTTTTTTTATGTTGTTGATGGTTTCGGGGAACCCTTGTTTTTACCTATTGTTGATTTTTCGTATTGAGTGACGCTGGTGGCCTGCTCGTGTTTTCGAGGATTTGTGTACAGGCAATGAAGGAAATTTTGCGTGACATGTCAAGTCCGGTGACAGTAATTCCCTGCGCATGGTCTATATAAGCGTTGCTGGCTCTCAGTACGTAGACAAGGAAAAAATCCAGAGACATCCAATACAATACCTCTACATACTCCCCAAGACAATGCAAAGCTTATCTTCCGCGGCCGCAGCAGCAGTTCACAAGATGGCAGACACAGTGGGTGCAGGAGACCCTCTCCAGGCAAAGATTGAGGAGTGGGCACGTGATTGTAAGGAGAAACGGTGCTGTGCTATTGGTGTGCCAACTAACAGTCTCTCTATTTCTTGACTTAATAGTAACTCCCTCACCAAATTATCAAGGAATCGACAACTACTTGCAGGAGACCCTTTCTGAACCTGATTACTACATTCAGTCGGTGTGTCACCTTCCTATTTACCAGTTTATAGAAACTCAAACGCATTAGGGCAAAGTTCTGGAGGAACCTCCTGGTGAATGCCCCACCAACAAAGGTGCACCGATGCTGTTCTCCAAGCGTCATTTGGCCATGAAGGGGACCGCCGGTGTCATGTACGTCCTTACTGTCTGTTCATTTCTCACTTGTTGTTCATCAGGTCATACAA
>JAHLWZ010000643.1:995-24227 GCA_020536535.1 Pelomyxa schiedti | reverse complement strand
GCATCCCTCTGCTCCGTCTTGCGTGGGTGTGTCTTGGAGTCCCGGCAAGTCCGTACACAGGGATAGATTGCCAGAATTTTTCTCCAAAACAACAGGCACAGCATGCTCCCCAGCAGCGTAATCCAACTCTGAGCACAACTGCAAAGACAATTGCAAGGAATACAAGTGCCACGGAGAGGCCGGTTGCAAGTTTGTAATTCCTTTCCGTTAGGTATGATATATACATTGCTCCCATCCAGGAATTTGTGATTGACAGAAGCATACAGCATGACGCAATCCTTGAGTGGAACGTTAGGGGATTGCCTATTGTGTTGGAAAGGGATTACTTTAACAGCGAAGGAGAGTTGGGTACTGGCTTGCAGACGTAAAGGATGTTATACTTGTCTACAAACCATTGAAGACCAAAGTACAGACAACAGCAAGGCAGGATCAATGGGAAGAAGGTGGAGGCTTGCAGCGCTAGAGACAGAATAAGCAACTGTAGTATATCTGTTAAAAAACCCAGTCAGTCTTTATTACGATAAAGAAAGCAGACAGTGAAACAAAAAGTCGAAGGCTGGCTTGTCTTTGCTGAGTCTTTTTAGCTTTAGGGCTAGTTCGGCACCAAAAAAGCAGGCTCCGTCGTCTGAACCACAGCCATAACATGAAAAGCAGAACATCCTTTTAAAAAGGTGCGAAATCACTGTTCTCAGAAATGAAATGTTCATAAGGCACAGGGCAGGCTGTTGTAATGCAGACTAATGGAAGTTGGTCACAGTCAAGATGATATAATTATATTTACTTGAATGATAAGCTGAATAAAAAACAAGCATCCAAGAAATTCCTGGAAGTTAGTCACTTCGTCGTCAGTGGCTAAATATCCAAGCATCTTTTCAACATAAGGGGAAAACAAAAAAAAAAAGGAATGTACTGTCTTGTAAGGATAGAGAACAAAAACTGGTAGCAGAGTGAGCGGTACAATCACAAGTAAGTAGGAAGAAAAAGTTGCACTGATATTGAAACCAACTCTTTTGGGCGTCAAATGAGAAGACAGTTGTTGCTCATTACCTGGTGTGGAAAGCTTCCAAAGTTGTTATTTTTTTCATGAGAACCGGCAACGCGGTGTTAGCTAGAACTATGATGCCAACCAGAACCATGTTGAATCCATTGATAAGTATTTGGAGAGTGGAATCTCCAAGACTTGGAAAGAAGTGTGCCTATTAATTGTTATGACCAAATTTACTCTTTTTTTTTGCAAAGACGCATACAAGGTAGAATTGATAAGAGCAAGCCCAATAGCAAAAGGAATAAAATACAAAAGAGAGGAAGAGCTTTGCAAGCCAACCGAAAAGTATTCGGAGTCCACGTTGCACTCTACCAACATGCAAATTTTCCCACAGTAAATCACTGGGAGCTGGAGCCCACCAAACAGTTGACCACTTGTTGCTCCTCACCTGTGGGTAACAGAATTTAGAAGAGAATGAAACACCTATTTCTTGTCACCCACGATGTGTTCAGAGATATTCCCATTGTTGAAATCCTGCAGAAATGCGGCAGCTTCTTTGGGGGAAGTGAATGTGGCAAGAGCCACACCTGTAGAGCACGATTTGTTGAGTGCTTGGTGAAACTCTGCTTGTACTGCTGCAATTTTTGATTGAATGACCTGTATTGAATTACGCTTCCGCCAAGGTGCATAAGGGACTCTCTCGATTCTTTATTGGGGAGATTGTAAACAACAATGAGAAGAAGTGGGCATTTACAAATCGTCAGGAGAGTGTCCCTTCAGTTCATCCAACTTCTTGTGCAAAGCTTTTTTCTTCTCAGAAATTGGGATCAGTCTGTCTAAACGAGGGAGTACACGCACAACAACTTCCGCAGAATACCTTTGCTTAAGCTAAAGCCTCCAAAAGTTACAAAGTGGGTAGTACTTTTCGGATATGAATTTTGATAACGCTTCTTGTGAGACAGTGTTTGGAACACCCTTTATCCACACAGTATAGTCACTAGGATTTGGAGTATTGCGTAAATATCTAGAAGCTTATTGAGGAACATGAAACCCAAGAAATGCAGAGACTACGTCTGTCGCCATTTTGAGGTGTACAAGCGCGCAAACACCAAAGTGATGACAGCCAGCATTGTTATGATCCAGCTCGCTATGAAAACTATCCAACTGTATTAAATTCAATGTGAGTAGAGGGCCTTGGGAATGATATTTAGGTGTTAAGTTTACGTGCATTTCAGTACATTTGAGCTGAATCGAAGTCACAATTGAAGAAAGTGAACTTGAGGAGTGGGAGTGGATTGGCATCACTGGAGGAATATATCTGAGCTTTGTTATTAAACAGTGAACTTCACTGAAATACACACTGGAACGAGAACACCCATTCCAATTACAGTTAAAGTGGCACATAAAATAAAATTGAAAAAAGAAGCTTGAAGGTACAAAGCCGCGTCAACACCAGATCTTTGGGCAACCTTCAGAATTGTTACCACCGAAAATTTAGGAATGATACCTTGCTGATTGGAAGTTTGATAAAGATAGAGAACCACCGGAAAAAAAACGTGAAGTTGTCTCTTATTCCTGGATATGCGTCCTGAGCAATCTTTTTTAGTGGTTCCGATTACCAAGGAATAGTACCCTTTGTCCCCGCAAGTGAACTCGCATGATGCACACATGCATAATCCAAGATATTACACCTAACAAAAGTATGGCACTGCCCAGAAGAAGGGTGATTGCTATTGGCATGAAATAAGAAGTTGAGTCGATGACTTGTACAGGATCCTGGAAGAGGAAAGTTGGAGCAATTCTGGGGAAAGTAATCTCTCACCAACTCAGTACAGGTGTCCACCATGGTAAATCCAAACACGTAGCCAGTTGCATCTGAGCCAAACAGGATCCAGTTCAACAAACCCGAATAATTTCTAAGTTTCGTTAAAGATATGCCAAGTGTTTTGCCAACCTACCCATCATACAGTTCACGGTCATCCAATAGGTACAGATTGGCAGATGCCATGTCATCAGCCCGCAGTGCGTATCCCTCCAAAAACGATGTATTTACACTATGCTGTGCGCCACCAGTATCTTCAAGAATAAACATAGGCGGTTCCTGTACAACGCTATACATATTTGTGGTAGTGCTATAGACAACGCCGTCACTATAATAGTTGGTAAGTGGCACTAGCTTGTGTGCTGAAGTTCCATGTATCCCAACAAGAATAGTATTGCTTCGGCCAATCACGTAGTATCCATCTCCATCACTGGAAGTGTCTGCGCCGCTAGTGGACGCATTGAGAGGCACGGTGGATGTGACTACAACATAGTAGGAGCCAGAGTCACTTTGCATTGTGCATGAAAAGGAAATAGCGCTTGTAGCAATGTTGCTGTCGTTTCTAGACCGCAGATGGCTCGAACTGCTCTCGGTTGATCCTTTGTCCACATAAGGAGCCGGCTCATATATGGCCAGTCGCGTAAATGCCTTGTGAATTGTTGATTGGCGGCAAAACCCCTTCCCAACAGTTGGTCCGTCTTCGTCGTCGGTCTGAAAAAACTGCACGCCATAATCCGGAGCGAATTTCCTTAAAAAGCTTTGTTAAAAGAAATCATTTTCAAACCGGAATTATGTAGCCCCTCTATTAGATACATAAAAAAAATTGCACCGCCACACACCCTAACTTCCTATTCACGTCCTCGCTAGTGCAAAACACTGAGCCGTCCTTGTAGAACTCGAATCTGATGCCCCCAGCAGCCGTGGCGCCCAGTCCCAGTCCCAGTGCCAGTGCCTGTCCGTCCTCGGAAGATTGAGAGTGGACAGAGGGGGAGCGGGACCAGCCGACCACCTCGGCGCTCAGCCACATCTCGTCCCCGTAGGACAGCGAGGGGGAGGGCAGCGCCTCCAGCCTCACACGCACGCTCTCGCCCGCGCCGTAGCCCTCGCCATCCCCCCGTGCAGCAGTCCCACACGCGGCACGGGCTACAATCAGAACCAACACAGCGATAACATCGGGCACCCTGCTGGTCATCGCGATGGGGTTAGGCGCGCGTAAACGGAAAAGTTCTTAGCTTTTTGATTTCTGTTTGCCGAAGAGAGGGGGACTGGGCGCCAGAGAATATTGATCAATGCCCGAGCAGTTGGTGCGTGAATCGCGGGTGGGTGCCCGCAGGCCTTGGAGAGTGTCTGGATCGTGCCGTGAAGCAGGGCTAGTTCATGATGCTGAAGAAGGTTTGCGTTTTTTTTTTTTTTTTGTTCGTCAATGATGGTAACGTTACCGTTTTGGCATGTGGGCTGCTGCGCATCATTGGCAATTCACCATGTTTCAGAGTGCTGGCCAAGTGAGAACAAATTGGTGAATCGTTGGGCAAACTAAGGAATGAAATGGTGGCGATGGTAAACACGAGGATTGAGCAACTGAAAGCCGATGTACAGTCAAATCTAGATGTGTGTGCATCTTGAGGCTTTCTTATTCACCAAATGGCTGTTTAGGCTTACACCCTCCCCCCTCCTCTCTCCCTCTCCGAACGGGTTGAAGGCAATCGATTCCATGGGACACTCGGCAAGCCAGAGAGTTTGTTTCAATTTTTCGCCGACTTCAGTGAGTCCAATTGGACTAACTTGTGACACAGTTTATTTACCCAAGTGATTTTAAAAGGTGCCTGTTAAATGTGTTGGAGAACCGTTTGAATGAATACGTATTCATGTTACAAGGTATACATTCCACTGCCAATTCTACTGCAAAAGCTTTCCGTTACGTAAACCTCACCACCACGTTCACTGCAAAGAGTAGAGCAGCACACACTAAATGGCTCGTAATTGGAAGTAACATCATTTCCACACCGGGCATGGACATCGACATCTCTGTGGCCAGGTCCTGCAAATCAGTTGGAAGACTAGGAGTCTACCTGCACGTCATTCAGAATAATCTCTATTCTCAGGAGCAAGTTGTGCACATTCATATGACAGCCAACAACAAGACGTGCAAGGCGAAACGTAGTCTGACGTCACTGGAACTATGTGACATGAAGAACGAACACTGTGGTTGCACGTTTATGTGTCGTGACTCTGATCCCATGCCAAGTGAGGTCCTCGTAGCTGTCACACTCAGTTCCACCACACATTGGCATTGCCTTCCCACACCAACCCAACCACAAAGGAAAAACCACTCAACCATGCACAAACCTTTTTCACCAACAGTAAAACAATGTAACACCTCGCAACCCTGAAGAAGGGGCATGACTACACTGTAGGATCGGTAATTAGTTGGTAGATTAATTCCCCGTAGAGAAGGGATCTGGTTTCGGCGAATGGTCGAAAATGCGATTACGAGATCTAATGGGTAGGCCTTGCCTGTTGCGTCCTCAGAAATTTATTAACACAAAAAAAAAACAAACAGGCGGTACTGTGGCGGTGGGCGAGTGCCGGAAAGACGACAAACAGCTACAAAGAAAGGAAAAAAGCAACACAAAGGGGTGGGCAATCGAAAGAGAATGGTGTTCTTCTATTCGCATTTCATAAGGAAAACAGGGTGTGCATTTCGCTTTTTTTTAGTTTTACGTCTCGATTTTCTTTTTCTCTTCTTTTTTTTTTTTTTCCTTTTACCTCTAAAACGTCACCAGGTACCGTTGGTCCTTGGCCATGTTTATAGTGTGCCTTTTGGAATTTGTTGTGTGGGCAACACCAGATGTGTGTGTGAATCGATATCCGCGGATGGAAGAAGTTTTGGTGGCACACACCCAGCTGTTCCATCAGATACAGAAGACTGCGTTCCAAAATCCTCTTGTTGTATCATACCAACAGGAGATACAATCTCAGCGACAACAGTTGCAAGATCAGTATCACCAGCAGAACCTCCAGAAGCAGCAGGAAAATTTTGTACAGAGCCTACTAAATGCGACTTTACGGGGGTCTATAGCAAGTTCGTATTCATCTTCCGCTGGTGGAAACAGTTCCATTTCTTTTGGTTGCGGACAACTAGACTTCTTTTTTCCTTGCACAGACATGGTATGCTCTATTCACAAATTTATGTTTGCTTAAAATATGCATACTAGAATGGGAAAAAGCACAAAGAAAGCACACACTATACCTCGTACCACGACCAAGAATTCCAGCAGACAAGTGGGGGTGAAGCAGGGGCATCCCCAGCTTCAGCAGCTTCTCTGTCCCTCGTTTCTGCTGTATGCTATCCGATTTTGTTTGGTTTTTTTCGTCTACCAACCCCTCAGGGCATATGCTTTCTCACTTGGCTAATTGCCAACGCTGATGTAAATGGTATGGTCCTACTAGGATCCTTGTTTTCCTCTTGTAATCCCGTCAGATCTTGCGTCTTTGTGTGGAAAGAACAAGTTAGATGGAAATGAATGCCACGCGATGGTTCGCAGCAATTCTCCACCAACTACTCCCGGTGAACGCACCCCTCTGGCGTCTCCTCCCCTTACCCCTACGCTGCACAGTCCTTCACATTCTAGCATCCACATACCTCTCTCCCCGAAGTCAGCCTCTTCCAGCCCTTCTATGCTTCCTCATAAACGGGCGCCAAGCCCTTCTACCCACATAAGTACGAGCAAGTTATTCAAACACAACTCCCCTAAAGTGGCCTTTTCCTACATTAATCCAGGTACCTACTAAATGTCCCAGATCACCACATCAACTCTCTTATTTCTCTTCAGGCTCTCAATACCAGAACTCCCAAGCCATGGAAGCCTCTGCCCCTGTATATCCATTTGGTAGGTTTTTTGCTTGTCTATATCGCAACTCACATTCCCGCAGGGAGGATGCAAACGACGCTCCCCACCGAACTTGTCCCACAGTTCAATGACTATCTTGCTTCAAAAGATCTTATAGCCTTACCCCCTGCCCTGGCGCCCATACCGAATTCGGCTTCCAGCCCAAGTACTTTTTCCAATCTTGTCACATCCGGGTGCAACATCCTGAACACTTGTCTTCTGACTCCACCCACGGTGCCCCAACTGTGTTCCTTCAACACATCCGCATCAGCAACTGAACCTAACCACTATGTGTCTCCTGCCACAGTATCGCCGGTTTCTCCCATGTGCGTACCAGTCTTCACACCTCCAACTCCTTTCTATCCAGTCTACCAGCCGCAGCAGGAAGTAAAACCGCCTGCTGAACCGTTTGTGTTCGGGTCTCCTGCCCCTCCCAAATCTCCAATACCCCCTCCCATGCTTCTACCAATCAATTATACCCAAGTACAACAACAGCGGCAACTCCCGCAAGGCCAACAACAAATCGCTTGTACATCCTCACTCTTCCAAGAGTGCTTCGACTTTGGGTATGCATGCTTTTCACCCTCCTTCCACAAGCACTGATACCATTTCTACAGAGGCCCGCATTCCACGCAAGCTCTCTGGGACCTCTCCGCATCCTCCCTAGGTGTATTTCATTGAATACTCTTCGGTCATTTTCATTGTTTCATACAAACTGTACCCAAGCCAACTAGACAAAAGAAAAGATTTTTCCTATTGAAAGAGCTAAAAGACAAAATAGTGCACTATGTTCGACAAAACAAATTATTTTTCCTCCAGTTGGTTACACAGATCAATGCGTTTAAACGTGGGAGGGCAATTCTGTCAAAGCCATTTAGCTTTCTGCACCTTAGCAATAGATGGGGAACTGCTACTCCGTGATGTGTCGATCAATGTTCCCCGAAGGAAGAAAGTTGATGAAAAAAAAAAATTTCCTTTTGAAGCTGTCCGCTATGGCGACGCCGCTTGTGCTTTTAAGCCCGACGCGAACACAAACTTCATTTTTTTAAAAAAACCTCAACCAACCAAACCGACTCGCCACAAAAAATAAAGAAAAACAAGCGTAGGCTTCCACAACAATGACAAGTACCAACCCAACTCTTTTTCTCCTTCTTGGTTTTCTTATTTTCTTTTGTTTTTGTTTTAAGGTGTTCCCCACCTTATTCTTCATTGTTGTTTTTTTCCCTTCACAACATCTAACACAACCCAAGATACACCAATTGCATCCAGTCAGACTAATCGGCGCTCTGGAATTGTCAAACAACTTTCTACAACATTCAGGCGTGCCAACAACAACACCAACTCTCGTTTCATGGCCATAGCGGGTCAGTGTGATCGCCACTTTGATGACTACCCTGCCCTCCGAAAACTATCCACTGCCGGAGAGCCCAAGACCGAGCCCTTGAATCGCTTGAATACATGGTACTACATCCCCAGCAAGACTGAAGCTGTGCTTGTGTGCTGGGAGCCCGGACATGTGCCAGCTCAATACCAGGACCAATGCGTGATACTAAAGGGTGGATACTCGGTCGCTGCTGTGGACTGGCAGAATCCTCTCTGGGATCTATGTGGGCCTTCGGGGTGGACAGTGCTGCAGTGGCGCGATGGACCCCCGGTAATGTGCCAGCACATTCGGCTGGGGAATTATGGCAAGGACAAGTCCCGCGGGCCAAATACTCTCAGGTTGTATGTGGAGGGTGCCATTGGCCAATGGTACAGAACCGAATACTGCTTTGGTAGGACCAGCCATCCTTTTTTTTTTTGACTGTGTGGCTCCTGGATACTAACATCAGTGTAGTCACTGCCGGAATTGTGAACCAAGTGAATACTGAATCGATAGTACAGACAAAGAGACCGGCACCACAAATTGATATTACCCTTCAGTCAACAACTAAAAAGCCACGCCCCACATTTGTATGCAACCTGTGTTCCCAGGGTATGTGCTCTATCTTCTTTTTTTCTTTTTTTTTTCTCAACCAACACAAGGTCGAAAAAAGACGAGACCTGCCTTTGCAAATCATTTGCTTAACTGTCATGGTTTGAGCCTAACACCAACAGACATTACCCAACCCAACAACCAACATTATGGCCTATGGCGTTGTGAGTAGGAAAACACGTGTCCCATAACCCACTCCCAACACCCACGCCAATCCAACAACAACACCTCCCCACCGGGGGCATGGATTGCATCACCTCCACTTTGTAAAAACAAAAAAAGGGGTGTCTCTTAAACCAACTGTGTCGATCACATTGTCTGAGAAATTTTGTTTCTAGGCGTTGTGAACGTTTTCGGAAAAATTCAAGAAAAAAAAACCCAAAAAACAACACACAAGAGGGTGTCGGGATCTGCGGAGATGGCATCGCGAGTTGACAGAGTTGACGAGCTACAGGGCGAACGTGAAAGGATCCAAAAGAAAACGTTCGCAAAGTGGGCCAACAGCCACATCGGTAACTGACACCCTCTTTTTTTTCTTTTTTCCCCCCTTTTGTCCCTCGTCGTCTTCTATTTTGTGTAAATAGTTGGGAGGTTTTTTTGAAAAATTGGTTTTGATGATGTTATGTAGTGAAGGTGCATGGGAAAGAGTGCCAACTACACGACCTGGAACACGACTTCAAGACCGGCATAATGCTCATGAAACTGATTAATTCTCTATATCAGACTCCTATTCCAAAGAAGTACAATGCTAACCCGAAGATCAGACCACAGATTGTGTGCTGATGTAGTTTCACTTTAGCATATAATAACCGGCTATTACTTAGATGGATAACATTGCTCTTGCTCTTCAAATGGTGGAGGAGGCCAAAATCAAGACAAACTTCTTGCACGCAACCCACTTGGCTGACGGAAACCTTAAAATGATTTTGGGAATGCTGTGGGCAATCATTCTCGATTTCCAGATTAAGGGCGTGCGTGCATCGTTGCACTTATACATTACACTGAGTCTAATTAGATTTCCGTTGAAGAAATGTCCGCTAAGGAGGGGCTTCTTCTCTG
This sequence comes from Pelomyxa schiedti, assembly GCA_020536535.1. NCBI lineage: Eukaryota > Evosea > Pelobiontida > Pelomyxidae > Pelomyxa > Pelomyxa schiedti. The sequence continues at coordinate 14,496 of JAHLWZ010000643.1, read as the reverse complement.
GTGCAAAAAGCGCACAAAGGGTTATCGTGATGTTCACATTGAGGTAAGAGTTCTGTTGGTGCACAAAAATATTGACATCTTCTCAGAACTTCACTGGTAGCTGGACCAATGGACTTGGGTTCTGTGCTCTTATTCACAGTTACCGCCCCGACTTGATCAACTATGATTCTCTGGACAAGAACAACAAAAAGGAAAATCTCACTCTTGCGTTTACTGTGGCAGAGCAACAGTTAGGAATACCAGCGTTACTGGATGTAGAGGATATGCTTGCCGAGCCTGATGAGAGGAGTGTGATGACATATCTAAGTGAATATTTCCACTTGTGAGTCAACTACTTCTTGTATTATTTACTGACTTCTCCAAGCTTTTCCAAAGTAAATGAAGCTGATGTGGCAGGTCGACGTGTTGCCAAGATAGTTGGACTTCAGATGTATCCTCCCATTCACTTTATTCCCTTGTTAATTTTAAAAGGCATCTTGATGAAATGAAGACGGAGTACATTGCCAAAGCACAGAAGCTGGTTGACTGGATAAACTCCAACATGACCGAGCTTGCTGGCCGTGATTTTGGTGGCTCCCTTGCGGATGTTCAGAGTACGCAACAAGCTTTCTTATGTTTCTTCTGACTCTATTTAGAGGTTTATAACGAATTTTTGCAATACAAAAAGACTGTGAAGCCGACAAAGGTTAATTCTCTTTTTTTATTTTAAATATTACTCAACTATATGTTATTAGGTTGGAGAACGTCTTGAGGTGGAGGGAGAGTTCAGTACCCTTCAGACTCAACTTCGTGTTAACAACAGGCCTGCTTTTGTTCCTCCTCCTGGGTTGCACCCTCAGGATATTTCTGACTTGTGGGACAGAATGGCGAAATCTGAGGTTTGACCCTCTTTTGAAAGAAAAACCTACTAAGTCGCTTTAGTCGGAGAGAGATGAAGCTCTCCGAGCTGCCCTACTTAGAATGGTTGCGATTGAAAATCTTGTACTAAGATTCATGACTAAGTACAATACATTGAAACAATGGGCAACAAACACAAAGCCAAGTGTTGCTGCTCGAGACTGTGGTTCAACACTTCCAGAGGTTAGAATAATCTCTCAAGTTAGTTTCATCTCATCAAAACAATGACAGGTTGACGCAAAGCTCACCTTGAATAGCGATACCAAGGACGACATTGCAGCAAGCTCTGTCAGAATGGCAGAGCTCAATTCCATTTCACAGCAGCTCCAAGAATCGGGTTACAGCGGAATGTCCACTATTCTTGCTGCCATTGAAGAACTCAACGGCATGTTCAGTGAGCTGAAGACTTTGGCTGAAGGTTTTTCCGTCTCCTATTTTATTATTGTTCAACCTTGTGTACAGAGCGAGAACACATGCTTCTTGAAGAGAAGGAAAAACAGGAGGAACTAGAAAAACGAAGGAAGGACTACGCAAAGCAGGCTAGAGAATTTTCTCGTATGATCCAAGACTCCAATGTATGGGGAACCCCGGAAATATTGTGAACTAACCTAACACTCCTTTCATTCAGGATGCACTTGCTGAGCCGTACCGAGCCACTTCTCTTTCACAAATTCACTCCCTCATCGAATCTTTCGCCGACACTCACAAAAAATTGCTACACCATGAGAATGAATTTTCTTCCATTAAGCACCTGGCTAAAAAACTGGAGGGCGTCACCAATGTTTACAGCATTGTGGAGTTCAGTGATTTACATGCGAGATGGGAAAAGATCCAAGCTGACTTCGTGGAAAGAGATGCCGCCCTCAAAGAGGAGCTTGCACGGCAGGAGGTAATTATGTTTTGTTTACAGTATAACCTAATTTTTTGCAGGAGGATGAGAGACTTCGTCTGGAATTTGCCGAAAAAGTAAAGGAGTTCAAAGCGTGGATCAAGACAGAGTCCTCAGCTGCTACCTCTGGAGACAACATCGATGCCCAGGTACAGGCACACCTTAATCAATTTCTTTTATCTTAATACAACTCTCAGATCAACGATGTTACAGCCAAGAAAACGCGAATTGGCCAATGCCACATGCTCGCTGATCTTGAAACTCTCAATGACACCATGTCTGGAAGACAAATTGTCCACAACCCTCATACCGATGAAACGGTGGAATCCTTGCACACTACTTACAAGAGCTTGGTGGATGTTGTGGACAAGGAATTAGTCACACTACAGAAACTTAAGGCTGATCAACAGGTATCATCGTGCTTCCGTTTTCATTGACTAAATCCTGCAAGGGCTCCAAAGTTCCTCCTGAGCAACTTGAGGAGTTTAAGGAAATGTTCACCTACTTTGACAAGGATAGGGACCACCTCCTGGAGAGATTCGAGTTCAAGGTAACAATCCTTTACCGGCAGTTTCCGTTTCTCACGTATTTTTCAGGCCTGCTACGCCTCACTCGGACACGATGCCGCTGATGCGGAAGTAGAACAAATTCTCGCCCAAATCACCCACGCCACACCCGGAAAGGCAAGTTTCTCCCAAGTTAATCTTACCATTAACAACCAAACCACAGGTTAACTTCGACGAGTTTGTGGACTTTATGATCCAGAAGACAGCGGACTCGGACAGCCCGGCAACAATCAACTCGGCGTTCCAGACACTGTGCCACCAGGACCGCTGGATATCAGAGGACATCGTACGGCGCTACATGGACCCCAAGACCGCCGAATGGACCCTGGCCCACATGCAGCGAAACGCTGAGGGACTCTATGACTACCAGTCCTTTGTCAATGGAATGTACGGCTCATCCTAAAACAGACACTTCCAGTTTCCATCACATTTACTTGGCACTCGAACATGCCCCAATGACCAGCAATAACTAATAAAAACAAAACCTTCATTCACCCACCAACCCAACAACCGGGAACTACTGCCATCGTCATTCGCGAAGAACAGTTGTTTTGTTTTTCAGAACTCTAGGAAACGATCAACCGCCTAAGTGTCAAAAAACAAACAAACATAAATAATAAAATAACCACAACGCGTTGAGAGTGACGATGGCAGCGGTGTCAACTCCACCATCTACGACAAGTAGCAGTGTGTCTGCGACAACAGGAGGGCGTATCAAGGCGGTGTATGTGCCAGCGGCGTACACGCCACCGGCACCGGCGGCTCTGGCCCCTGTAACCAATCCCTTGCCCGCTGAAATCACTAGAGGTTTGTTGTCGAGGTGCATATAACTCGCTAAACGAACAAACCAAAAACTCCGCCATACCTGCAGAGAAGGAATTGGCAAGGAGGCAAAAGGCGGTTGAAAAGCAACGCAAGTATGAGGCTCAACAGGCCGCTCAACGTAGGCTACTTTTCCTTTTTTTACTCTCTAAACTCAACATCACACTGTCAACAGGAAGCAAAGGGGGCTTTTTCAATTCGCTTGCTGCAAGTGTGATTCAGGGAGCTTCGACTGTTGAGGGTATTCTTTTCCTTAATTGGAAGTTATTTCTCAACACATTGTGCTTAGGTTTCATTGACAAGGCTTATGACGAAGTATCTACTGAAATTGTCACCAAAACTGACGAGGCGTCACTTGCCCGTTTCCGGAAATTGGGGTACCCTATCACAGAAGCGCTCATAATGGGTAAGTCTATATATACAAGCAATTTCTTATCTTATCTTGTAGATTTCCATTGCAACGTATCAACTGGAGCGTGCTACGCTGAGGGCTATCTTTCTATATCCGTGGGTAACTTATTGACAAACGGGTGATATTACTAACACTAATCTACACAGACGCACTACCTCACGTTTGATGGAAAAATAAAGGCTCTCTTCACTGCATCGAAACAGGACGAATCCCTCGCCGTACGCGAGAATACGTTAGAGTTCACTCTACTCACAGTTCCCTCTTAGTTTGCAATTCCCCTTGCCAGCATTGTATCCATACAACCCGCTGTATCACTGCGCGCTTTAGAAAAGGGCCGGCCGCCACAACTCCAAATCAACCACGACCTGGCATTGGCCAACAGTATTCTCGTGTACACCAAGGAGAATCATGTCCACCAGTTCTTCGACTTTAGAAATTACTTCCTCAACTGGTGTGTCCAACCACTCACGCTTTTCAATAATAACACTATGTCACTAGGTTCTCCGAATTGTGGAACGTAATTGATCATGCCTGGCGTGCACAACTCTCCTAAGCAAACAAACATATTCCCTATCAAACACTTTCACACTGTGAAAAAAAAACCTACAGCATTCATCTCCCTTGTTTCTTTTTAAGAACAAATTTTTGTTTTTTTAGGTTTCTTAACATACAATCCTGCCTTTCATTGTTCTTTTTTTGTTGTGGTAGTTACTGGTCCTTCTTTGTTTCAGTGGTAGTTGTAGTTGTGTCATCAGGTGCGTTGGTCTGGTCCTTCTTGACATCTTCAGTGACATCAACTTCCACAAGGGAGTAGGGACGGGATGGTGGTGTAAGTATGGAACCCTCAGAGTGTTGCTGTTGGTCCAGGTCCACAGTGGATTCAGGAGCTGGGCCAACACCCCCTAGGAGGTCGTAGTATATGGCCGGCTGTTGGATTGTTACATGAGTTGATGCAAGCTCCGCTATGCGGATCAGGAGGTCCTCAGTCCATGCTCGGCCAATTATCTAGTGTGTGTGATGTGAGTGGATTGTGGGTTTCGCATTTGTTTGGTATTTGTTTGTTCTGTGTTGGTTGTTACCTGCATTCCGATCGGTAGGGTGCCCTTCTCTTCACTGTAGTCAACGGGGAAAACAATGGCCGGCAGTCCGGTGAAGTTGGCGGGGAACATGTACTGCAAAGAGCGGTTAAGAAGAAGTGATAACAGTTGGAAAGAGAATACCTTGGCAGTAGAGCAGTATCTTGCGAGGTCCAGAGCATCACCGTCGCGAACACCTTCTGGGGGGAAATCGCCCAAGGCCGGTGTGGCAACTACATCGACTTGTCTCAGAATGGCGTCCCACGCTTGAATTGCCACGGCGCGGTATTTGGCAGCACATAAAAGCTCGTAGGCAGTAACGTCAGCAGCCGCAGAGCACATTACTCTTGAGGAAGGGTGCATCTGCTTCCAGAATGGAGAACCACGTGGTGGACCACAAGCTGCAATTTCAGTGCTTATGACAAGGGAGTGTGCCAACCTTGTTTCTTGTAGCCAAGGGATTTGTATTTCCTATTGCCTGATGAGGAAACTATATTGTTCGGGAAGTTGATAACCTTAATTTCGGCGCCAAGGCGTTCTAGTGTACATAAAAATTTGCGACATGAAGAGAGGATTCTTGGGGATGAATCATTAAACCACTCTGGGTAAATTCCCTTTTCTCATGTGAGATAACTTCATTGTAGTACGGAATACAATTGTAATCCCAGACAGATCGGTGCGATTGAGTTGGAGCATGCTGAGGGCTGGAGAATGGTAGGTAGCTGGATCATGTAAGTCTTCACCTGCAATAGCTGCTAGCACGATGGCACAGTCTCTGGAGTACGTCAGTCGAAAATTAAGAAGAATCCATACCTTGGATTGGCTGCAATGGGGCCGATTACGTCGACGGTACCCCCACCCCAGCACAGCATGTCACCTGTGGAGCTGACCCGGCCGGTAGTTGTTTTCAGTCCATAGAGACCACAGGAAGCACTAGGAACTCGTATGCTACCTCCACCATCAACGCCGATAGCTACAGGCCCAAGCCCCGCAGCTACTGCTGCAGCACTTCCTGAGGAGGACCCTCCAGTGTCGTGAATGGGAGAGTAAGGGTTCCTGATCTTGGCTTAGAAATAGAGAATATAGTGCCATAAAGAGAACATACTTTGCGTGCCCATATCTAGGATGCGCATTGTGTCCAGTCGTGTGAAGCCCAAATTCGCTCATATTGGTCTGTGTTGTATACAGTTGAGCCAACCAAAAAAAGACGAGGGAAAGGGAACAAACCATTCCATAAACAATGGCACCTAGCCTTCTCAAACGTGCAGCAACAGTGCAATCCATTTCCGCAACTCGCAAGAGAGGACCACCACATCCGCAGTTGTGTCCCATTACTTGCAGTTGGTCCTAAGACGGCAAGTATGTAATTAATTTTCTTTGTCCGTAAGTACCTTGATGGCAATAGGGACACCGTCGAGAACAGAGAGAGGCCGTCCAGCTTTCCATCTAGCCTCGCTCTCTTGTGCTTGAGACATGATGGCCTGATTAACTTAGGCGGAAGTAAAGGGTTCAAGAAACACACCTCGGCATTGTACTCGACAACAGCTCTCAGCTTATGCATTTCATTTGAGTGAGCTATTCCCATCAACAGGTTTCTTGCCATGACAACTGGAGACCCACCTCGCTCGTAACAGTGATAGTATGACATGATATTCGGGAACTGGAACCCAGGGTGGGTAACGTCAGGAATCCGAGTAACGTCGTCCTAGAGATAAAGGTTGGTACCCAAACCACGGAATGGGAAAAAATTAGGCATACCACAGCTATAGGTTCAGAAGGGACGAAAGCCGGGTGCAATGTCATAGGATACCATGTATAAGCAGTGGCAATTGACTCTGGGTGGTTAAACATGGCCCCACCATTGAGCCAAACAGATATTTTCCTCAGAATTCGTAGTTTCTCAAAGATAACTAACATTATGTCAAAAAATACGGAGGGGAAAGAAAAAAAAAAAAAAAAAAGAAAGAAGAAGTAATCGTACAAGCGAAGGTACTGAGAGTCCAACCAGTCATCCTAGGCGACGAGAATGCCTTGAGCCCGTACTTCATACGCGGAGCCACAGCAGCCACCCCCTCGCCCGACGGCGCCCCCGCCCCCGCCGCGCCGCTGCTGCTACTCGTGGTAGTGCTGGTTGTGGCCGTGGTAGTCGTTGTGGTGGCGCAGAAGGAGGAAGACCCGCCACTCGCGCCGCCCCCCTCGCCTGCCCCCTCCTCCTGCGTCGTGGTCGTCGTGGTGGGGCGCGCGACGGCTGGGGTGGTAGTGGTGGTGGTGGTGGCGGTGGCGGCGGGCGCGGTGGGGTGGAGGTAGGAGAGGCAGCGGGTGGCGCAGCAGGCGCCCAGGCCCACGCCGGCCGCGGCCCCCGCCCACCCCCAGCGACCCCACGACGACAGCCACTGCTGGCACGCCGCGGCCTGCGGGGCCGTGGCCGACGAGGGCGACGTGGTGGCCTTGCTTTGTGCGCACCCCATTATGTGTGACTACTTTGTTGTGTTGTTGTTTTGGTGTTTGTTGCGTTGGCTAAAGGGTTGTGGTTTGTTTTTCGGTTTAGGGGTTTAGCTACGCTTGAGGTTTGTTCTCGGAACGCTTGACTGGTACAGTGCGCCCTCGCAACTCAGATGGTACTCTGTATCCGTTCCTGGCTGTTGTTATACGGGATGGAGCAAAGAACCCGCCTGAGGGGGATAGCCCAGCAGAAATCTAATCATCAGGAATGTTTGTGCTGGCGGTGGTTCGGGACACGGTGTGTGTTGCGCCGTCGCGGCTTGGTGACGTCACTACGGCTGTGAAGCAACTGCTATTGGACAAGTTCCAAGGCAGGGTACGCCTGCCTATTTCTTACTTTCTTTTTTTTTCCCCCGACTGGTTTTGCCCCTTTTTTTTCTGCCCCTTCTTTTCACTGTAGTGATTCTTCGCTGATAGTAGGGGAGTTATTGAATGAGATTCTAGGTTATTCCCAATGTGGGCGTTGTAATGACACTGTTTGACATAATTTCAATGGGAGAGGCGAGATTGCTTCAAAATCAAACCGACGCGCGTGTGTCTGTGGAATTCAGGTTTCTTTGCATTCCGTTTAGAACTACAGTTTATCCCAACTTAGATTGGCTGTGTTCCAGCCTTTTGTGGGAGAAATTTTGAATGGGGTTATAATACACAGCACTGGAGCTGGGATCCGAGGTTGCGTTCTTCTTTATGCACGCTTTATGCCTGTAAATAATCCTGTAGTGAGGGTGCTGGACCAGCTATTTGAAGATGTGTTCATTCCACCATCGAATTTGCCTCCCCACTCTTATTTGTATGTTTAGATATCTTGTATTATTGCTGTTTAACACTCACAGCGCGGACAAGGAGCAATTGTGGGTGTGGCCGTCACAGCAAGGAGAGCTTTTCTATGAGCGAGGAATAACACTCAGATTCAAGGTAACAATTAGTACAGAATACTACGCAACTGATCTCGTTCAGGTTGACTCTGTATTCTACGGGAAGCCACAGTATGATGCACCAAAGGAAACCCCCAAAACTCCGGGTGCTGAAGACACCGAACCGATTGTGCTCCCTTTACTTGTTATTGTATGTATCTCAGTCTCAGGTACGAACCCGTCTAACAGAAAATGAAAAGGGTAGCCTTGACGATCAGCATGGTGAAAAAGCTCTGGGCCACCTTGAGTGGTGGGCCTGTTCTCTTCCAACGTGCACCACTCCAACCGTGGAAGAATGCGGAGAAGAACGAGAAGACCAGTACACAGCCGAAGACCTCCTAGCAGAAGAAAGTGCCTTCCCGGACACCAGCATACTGTCCGCACCACAAGAAGAACCCATTGAAAGTGAACCCGCAGCAACCCTCACAGCAATACCAGAACCTCAGCCAGCAGAATCCACAACAACACAACACCCACCTACTGCACTAACTTCATGAACTCGGCAACAGGGCATCAATCAACCAAACAACCACCCCAACAATCAATACCAAGTAACCACGTTACCGAGCCTTGTTGGAAGAGGAAGGTTCGCTAACGTGGTTACGAAAACGGAGGTTCCTTCCAATCATCACGCGTTCATAATAAGCAAGCCCTAAAACGGTATAAAAATGGATGTTGGAATTTCCGCAAGAATGATACTTGTTGTTAAAAGCTGTAACCAACTTTTTCGCGTGAACTATTATCGACTGATCACGTTAATTACGTTAGATGAAACAAACGTCCTTTCGCCAGCCCAAAAATTACCAACTTATAAACCCCAACGAAAAATAGAAAATAAACAAAACCAATTAATTAACAAGCAAAACAACACCGGTTGGCTGTTGGAGAGCAAAATGAACCCTCAGGATTTTTACAGTGAGACAATGGTGGAGCACTTTGAAATGGAGCAACCAAGGAGGATAAAGGCACAAATTATGGTGCGCCTTTTTTTTTTTTACAACGACGGTTTACATTTTAATAGAGGATGGACAAACCTGTTGTTGTTGTTGCACATGACGGGAAAATAACCACGTTTAATGCCATGGCTGCTTCCAAAATAGCTTGCCCTGCGTCGGTGTGTTCCTAAGCACATAATGCAATATGTATACAATAGTACCATATTTAAATAATAGGCTTTTTTGTTTTTCTTTTATGATGCTCACAAACATACAGCAAGTTCTTGGCACGTCGGTTTCATCTTGGGTACGAGCTGGAAGGCTCAGCTATGACGATGTCTATGAGATCGCCAGAGAGCCGTCGGCTTGCACTTTCTAATCAAACTCGCGCAGTAACAACTATGCAGCTCAGAGAGCCCAACAAATTAGTTCAGCCAAATCTCAATCTCAGCCAATTACCAGTCATTCATCGGCATTCTACTACTCTGCACCCTCATTCTCATGCCATTGCACCCCAGCCACCATTTCCCCTCTTCTATTCCAGCGTATCAGTTCCACCTGGGTGCCCGAAACAAATGCCACCCTACCATTTCCTCATCATAGATGCCCAGTCATCCAGTCATTGACCAGACATCCAAAATTGCTCACGAGCTGCTGTATCACTAGAACAAAGTCGAAAAACCAAAAGACCACTTTTTTGCGAGTTTTCGTGCCCATTTCGTTTATTTGTCGCGAACGACGTTTCGTTTGGTCTTCATCAAAGGGGACTTTCCTCTAATAAGTACATAATAATAAATAAAAAAAAAAACACAAGGAACCAAGTGCAAGGACCCGGGGGAATGTCGTCAACACCATCACCAACCGTTGAGAACCTAAAAATTGCGTTTGCTGGTGAAAGTCAAGCAAATCGCAAGTAATTTTTTTTAATTCTTTATTACTTTTTTTTTTAAAAGTAATTGTTCTTGCTCAGGTACCTTGCTTTTGCAAGGAAGGCCGAGCAAGAGGGTTTCCCTGTGGTACTTCTAACATAATTTCTTTTTCATTTATAACCTGTTAACGAGCAATAGATAGCAAAGCTTTTCCGTGCTGCCGCTGAGGCAGAGACCGTTCATGCCCTCGGGCACTTCCAGAACATGGGCGGTGTTCAATCCACCCTTGAAAACCTCAAGGTACATTCAACAAAAAAACTATAATATTTGAAAACCAAACACGAACCTACACAAACAAACCGGCACATCCCATAACCCCAAAACACCAGACCGCAGTAGCCGGCGAGACCTACGAGTTCACCGAAATGTACCCACCCATGCTCGAGCAGGCACAACGCGAAAATCACCCCGGCAAAGTCATGATCGGATTTGCAACCAAGGCAGAGCGCGTGCATGCCAATCTGTTCCAAACCGCCCTCGACAGGCTAGCCTCTGGTTCCGACTTGGAGACCATGGGTTCGTACCCACCCATAACTTCCTTCCCTTCGAATGTTAATAATTTAAAATTCACTTCACCAACAACCCACAATTCACTAACAACACCATACTACACAGAAATCTGGTACTGCCCCGTGTGCGGCCACATCGAGTACGCCAGGGAGGCTCCAGCCAAGTGCCCGATTTGCGGTGCTCCAAGCACAAAGTTCGTCAAGATGGTCTAAGATTAAAAAAAGAATCAATCAACACAACACAACGCTTTTACTAGCATTATAGCTGTCGCGCTGGGCTGCGTCCTCCAGCCTGTTGTATTTCTGATCCTTTCCTTAGCACCCATTGTCTCGTTTCCTGAGTGATGAGATGGCATCGGCAGCAGAGACCCTGGCAGCCTTGTCAGGGTTCATCATCCCAATCATAACTTGTGCAAGCAAGGTGATCTCAGGTGTCCCGTTGCTGCCAATTGTGGGTGATGGTGGTGTTGAGGTCGAAGGAAACAACGAGGGGAGAGGGAACTCGGTGAGGAGTGACCGAGTGTTGAACGCGCCCATGTTGTGGTTCATTGTGCTCCCAATGAACTTGTGGGATGGTGGCAGGAGAGCATCCCAGAACGTGAGGGCAAGCGCGAAAGAGTCACACTTCGAGAAGGAGAACACACCGCTTGTGCCCCTCGGGAGCGCCCTCAGGAATGTGCTGAGCTCAGGTGGCATCGTGCCTGCGTTGCCCCATGGTTGTGTCGTGGCCGACACTGAGAGTTCCATGTTGGTGTTGGTCGCGGGGCAGTGCTGAGCCTCGCCAAAGTCAATCAGGGTGAGTTTTCCAGTTGTGGGGTCGACGAGAATGTTGTCTTCCTTGATGTCTCTGATTGAGGGCCTTCAGTAAACAGTTCGACTTCAAGGAGGCACATACCTGTGAACAATGGAATGTGACTCAATGTGGTGGACTGCTTCTAGTCCCTGAACAAAGAGATTCAAAGCGTCCTCAGCCGTACTCTTGTTTGTGGAGGATGATGAAGAGAAGAACGATGACAGTGTGATTCCACAATGGGGCATGAGGATTGCAAGTGACTTGTTGTTGCACAGTTCTTCTCTGAAATACTTTTTGTCACTTGGAATTTTCTCCACAAACTCTGCTGGAAGGCTGTGTGGCGTGCCATGGTCAATAGCAATATCAAATGATTAGACTGTGGAAAAACTTACCAAGGGAGAACCAAGGCACCAAGAGGGTGGATCACGTTTGGGTGATTCGGAAGCAACGAGAGGATCACACACTCAGCCATGTATTTCTGCCTCAGCATTGTCTGCCGTGGTGTGTTCTCCCAGTTGAACAGAACCTTCATCACCATGTCTCCCCTCCTGTTTGTAATTGCTGCTGTTGTTGCTGCGACACCACTCAACGAAGCCGACAAATTTGGTGGTTCTGCCATGTTGATTGTTGTGAGATGTTGCACCTTGAACGCAGCTGCATTTGAGCCTGTCCCAAGGAGCTTGTCAACCCTGAAATCATCAGCAGTTGCTGAAATGAGTGATATCATGGTGTCGACAACATCCTGTGTGTTGTTGTTGAATGGGTGGTGGCACTTGAGAGGATGAAACCTTGTATCTTGTGGACTTCTCAGCTTCTTCCTTGAGACTTTTCTTCAGAGAGGCTACACAAATTCGTTCTTCACAGAGTGCTGCCTCTGTTTCTCTCTTTTCACGTTGGAGCTGTGTTTAAAAGGAATTAGTTCGTTTATGTTAGAATGAAGATTTGGAACCCGTTCGTTACGCTGCTGCAACTCTGCCACGTCTGCCTGGAGGAGGGTGCAGAATAGAGTGAGTGTTTTTACTGGTTTGAGGAGGAAACCTGGTATGATTTGGACTTGGCAGCTTCTTCCTTGAGAGCTTGTTGCAGATTGGCAACAAGCTCCTTCTGCGTTTTCAACTCTGACACAGTGGCGTTCAAATGTTCAACTTGTGCCTCAATGATATTTTGGTGTTGTTTTTCTGGATCCTTTCTATTGTGAGGTTTTAGGAACTTGGTGCGGTAATTACATACTGCGATTTTGTAGGCGTTGTTGTTGGTGTACCTCAAGGAAGTTAGAGGTGGGAAAAAAAACCCTAACACTTACAATTGAGCGACACCCAATTTACGTTTTTCAGTTGGAGTGATAGTTTTCATAGCAATGAAAATTTCTTTAACGTCAAACAGGGATTCCCAGGCTGAAATTAACTGCAGACACCTATCTGGATCACCTGTTCATATTATGAGGGTCAATAAAGTGAAGAGAAGTTGCTCACATCGAAGGAAGTAAAGAATTACATTGGTGTAGGTGACAGTTTTGAGTGTGGGATTTCTGGTTGGAATATAATCAACTAATCTCTATATAGACATTGGTACACTATTAATTGGTGGTGGAATTTACCGCCAACTGTCCAAGCTCTGTAAATGTTATGATCCATTTTTCCCACAGTTCTGGATCAGAGCCAAAAGTTTCAACACAAACTCTTACAGCCTTGGTGTACTCTTGTTTTGCTGTTAAGTGTTAGACCGAGTAGCATTTGGGTGAATGTAACCTACAAATCAAGTCATTCAGATAGCTCTCCGCAATTCGGGCATATTTCTTGGCGCCTTCTGGAGTTTCATGTTCACACTCCATGAGTGCTTCAGCAAATCTAGAAAGGATAGAAAATTGGGCAACCCGGAGGATGATACTTGTGCTTTTCAAGTAGCCAGTCAATGTGGTCATCCATGTCTCGGGGTCTGGCAACAACGATATCCTTTGGTGCCACCAAAAAGAACATGGCCTCCTCTAGTGAATACTCGAGTCTGTATGCTGTTGCCTACTTTTTGCTTTAAAATAGAAAAACCATCGATTTTGTCACAAACGTGATAGTCCTTATATCCTTCAACATCTATTGCATCAGATACAAATTCCCTACCACCTCTTGACATAAGTCTGAATTCTGGGTGGTACCTGTAGGCATGTAAATTCGAACTTTATTGTGTGCCTGTCAACCTTTCTGGCACCACAACAGGTCTTCCCTCGGGATCGGTGTTCTCTTCAATGTACGCCAGTAGGACA
>JAHLWZ010000642.1:0-18432 GCA_020536535.1 Pelomyxa schiedti | reverse complement strand
ACTGCTGGTCGCCAAGAGACTTCAAGAAGTCAGGCAAGTCAAGTGAGCCACTTGCACAACCGGGACCATCAGTTGCGCTGACGCTGTCCACAACATCAATTCCACTTGCCAGCTCCCACATGGATGTGCACAGGTACAGTGGTGTCCTTTGCTCAGAGAAGGCATAGTAAAGCCCAGGAGGGGGAATTGCTGGCACTCCAACGAATGAACTGAGTGGAACTTTTGAACAACAGTAAGTTTACGTTAACCAAGGAAAAATAAAAGTCACCCAAACTCACTTGGCAGGTCCGACTTCGTCACACACCCACAATGTGTCATTGGCAACATCACCGACATCACCACCACAAGAACCCCAGCGCCCCACAATTTGTACATCGCTGTACACGTGCACCTCTTTGCACAAGCCTCTTTGGTCTTTTTCGCTGAACTTGATGTTCCTTGAGAAAGCGGAAATCTACATCAGCACACTTCAACAAGATGACGATGGGACGTAAGCCCAAGATTCTTGATGGTGACCTCGATGTGGAGGGTGCAAGAGAGCCTCCAACATAGACAAAGTGATACTCCCAGCTTCTAGCAAGTTGTCCATTTCGCTCAGTATTACGAACATCAAGCCATGTTGCAATTGCTGTGTTGTTGAAGCAATGGCCGTGATAGATCCTGACTCGATTTGGTCTGCATCAAGAGTGACAATTTGTGAGAGGTACTTCACTACCTCAACACTGTCTCTCTTGTTGGAACAGGCACGAGCAAAGTGAGTGTGCTCAAAACCCATTTGATGACTTCTTAGGCTCTCCCCGCATTGCTTTCTTGGTGTCTCCCGAAAAGGAAAGACGCGTAGTGGTGGTTGGGTTTGGGGACAGTCTGTTGCTGTTGTTGTCTTCCATGTCGACGCGACTCTTACGTTGTTGGTTCTTTCTCCGCATCGCGGCGGTTTCTGATTTCTGGGAACAATTTTCTGTCGCAGACACAGGAAATGGGCCAGGCTTCGAGTTCACAAAGGAGGCCCCCGCGTGGCGTCCCTGCCGTGTGCATTAAGAGCCAACTTGTTGCGTTTGCCGCATCGTCGCAGGCAAGGTGCGGGGCACACAGCCCAGCTCGGGCACTGTGGCTGCCAGGGTCCCCATTCGCCTCGGCCTCTCTCTCTTTTCTCCGCGCTTCCTGTGCATGGTGTCGTTTGCCATCGTTGTGGGTGAGCCTGGATTGTCAACCTACCCAGAGGTGGATGTGGTGTCGTTCAGAATTTCACGCACACTGCTGGGCGTCGAATCCGCTGGAATTACCACAGCGCACTTTAGAAGGAGTGATCCCGGCTTATGCATCTGGAGGAGTCTGTGTGACCCTACCCACGTGATGGATCAGATCTCCGTCTGTGGCAACAGGGAGTACAGGGTCGCTCCACTTCTGCAACCCGGCGCCAGTGGAAGGATCATTGGGTTTGGTGAGGATGTTGGGAGCTGGGTGGTTGTGAGCAGGTGGATGGATTGGGCCGTGGCTACGAACAGGGAGCTGGACTCTCTGGTCATTGTGAAGATATCTCCTGATGAGTCCTGCAACGGCCGTTGTGCCGCTCCGCCGTCACCAAGGCGAGTGCAAGTGAATCTGCCAGAGAACTTTCGCTTCCTGCGGTTTCTGTTCCCAAACTGTTCTGAAGGTGAACTGATCCTTGTTGGAATCTCTCTGCTGCCAGGGGGGTGCACCCAGATTTGGAACCTGGAACTCGTTGTTGTTGATTTGCTGGGCTCATTTCATACAAAGAGCCTTGTCTGTGGCAGTTCCGTTTTGATCACTGAAACTGAAATTAACCGCAGATTTATGATGGAGGATCGCGGGTACACGCTATTATTGAGGAAACAAGATGGTTCCGCTGCTTTTGTGTTGTTATTCCCGTGGGTGGACCTCTTCCAAGTGGACTCATCAACAGGCCACTTGACACATCTGAGAAGTACTGAAATGAATGCTGCTAGCCATTGTGTTAGCCAGCTCAACAAGTCCGTTTTTTGTGCCCTTTTTTCCCAACTCAACTTGATGTGCGAGTTTTGGGAGTGCAACAACACAGAAACACCATTCAAAACAGTGAGTTTTCCAGGATGCTGGCAGGTTATTTGTGGCTCAGGGTTCCTTTTTGTTGTGAAAGGTGCCCAGATTCAAGTGTTGGATCCTGACTCTGGCCTCATTGTAATCACAATCACCTTCCCTCCAGACAAGAAACTCTGGATTATTGAGAGGGACTCCATTCTTTGACAATTCTCATCAAGAGCTGACCCCATCAATCTGCTGGGCTGCTCCCCCAATCAAGGTACGTTCTAAGATAATAGATAAAACACTAAAAATCGATACAACATCAGGGTGACCAACTTCGTGCAGTGCTGGCAGCAAGGTCACACGATGTTTCATGCACCCTGTGAGTGGTTCCTTGACAGTAAGCTCATTTCCCTTTTGTATGAACAGTTCGTGGTCCTGCAGGGTGCACTACACCCCTGACATCAGTGATAGAGTATTGTGTGTGCTAGGAGATCAGAGTTCTGAGTCCGGTTCCAGGTTGGGTGATTCTTTCCAGCCTCATCGTTCAACCTCAACCCACAGGAACAAACAGCAAAGAGTGATGAACTCAATTGGCTGATTAAAAAAAACACCAGACCGCCGATCCTGAGCCACGATAACGAAAAGTACAGCGTTCCGGTCTGTTGATTATTTTATTCAGCCAATTGCAGAATGATTGATTTTTGTTGCGAACCACCTTTCTGATAAAACCATCTGATGGGAATCTCAGCGAACGCCGGGCCCCAACAAGCACAACAACAGGAACAACGTTGCGGTCTGTTCCTGCCCTCACCACACGCAGTCAACTCGCAGCGCCGGCCACGTCGTCGCACGCACGGGTTCAAGCAAGTAGCAGGTCAATAATTTCTTTGTTACTGTCTTCTTGTTTGTAACACT
Source organism: Pelomyxa schiedti (assembly GCA_020536535.1). NCBI lineage: Eukaryota > Evosea > Pelobiontida > Pelomyxidae > Pelomyxa > Pelomyxa schiedti. Next base: position 15,492 of record JAHLWZ010000642.1, on the reverse strand, counting down.
AATCTCCAAAACTCAGAAATTTTGTGTATCAATACCTGAGGTGAACAAAATGGAATTTTTTTTTTTTTTTTTTGTGTTTTTAAATACTTTTACAAGTCTGTAGGGCCGGGTTTAGTGAAACTGAGAACGATAAATGGACTGGTAGTGGGATTGTATTCTTCATCGTTGTATCCACCAAGGGTCTTGGTGAGTTCTAGGCCACATTCCTCTGCCGTGTCAATCAGTTCTTGCTTTTCAACCAGTTCGAACTTGATGGGTAGTGAGACACTACAACCTCGGGCACAATCCACATAGTACTGTTCGCCAGTTGCTATCCGGCTGCATTCAGATAGTTCCCCCTTGGAATATACCTTGTTGGGATATCACATTCAATTGCCGGGTGTTGTGAGATTGGTACCTCGATGCTTCCGGAAGTGTGAATCAGCCTCAGCTAGTTCCGGGTCCTTTGGTTCAGTTCCGGATTGGCTAATATTCTTGTACGATTCCCGCTTGACTGTAGGATTGTGCAGAGTGAGAATCAGAGTTCCATGCGGAGCTAGATGCCGAGCAAGAGCAGTAACTGTCATAGTGCGGGATGACATTTCCAGGAAATACTATTCAAAGCAATAAATACAAGTCCGAATTTTGAATTTTCTTTCACCAAGGTCCAGCTTTCTGGCATCCTAAGGAGGGTTAAATTAAGCAGGTACGGTTTATTGGATTCAACCTGGTACATAGTTTCAATGATTCCCCTAGGGGAAACGTTTGTGGCTTTTTCACTAAGCTTCCGAAGCATAGAGTTGCAATAGTCTACTGCAACAACAACACGGTGCGCAGCGGCTCCATCAATTGCCAAGGGTATAGACACTCTCCCAGTGCCGGCCATTACTTCGAGAATCTGGTTGTTTCCACAAGAAGTGCATGCCTCTCTCGCCATCCTTTTCCAAAATGGAAGATCGATGGCGGAGACTTTGTCAGCAAGAATATCGTAGTAATTGTCAGCGATAGAGTCCCAGCTGGAGGCCAATCAAGATTCACTGGGACAGAGATGCGCTTTAGCTGAAATTGATCTAGCATCGAGAGTAGAAGAAAGATAGGTTTTTCTCTGAGTCGTTCTGATTTAGAAACAGAAGCTAGTAATGAAGCGGCATCATCAAGTCTGATACAATGTGACAAAAAGAAAGATGAAAAAAGAAATAATACTGTCGGAGTCAGTCAGCCGTGAGCTCATCATAGCTAGTTAAGGATACAAAGAATAGGACAGCGGAGACATCGTCATAACTAGAATATATAAATCGACACGAAGTTGAATATTCATCCACCAGTGGATCCATTTCTTGCGTTGGGGAGGAGTCCCTCCCACATCAAGAACTAATACTCCGCTTCCTTCAATGTCCATTTCCCAGGTGTGAATTCCAGTACTGGGAATTCCAGAACTCAGAACTTCCCAGATTGTAGTAAGAGGAGAATGCTGGGATAGCCTCCAAAGGAGATCTGATGATGAAACGAAACTAGCTAGAGGTGTTAGGTGAAGTCCCAGTTCATGATACTTGAAGAGCAAGCAGTCAGAGAAAAAAAATGAAATAATGAAAGCAGACATTAGTGAGGATAGATTTAACAGCAGGGTCATTTTTCAAAAGGTCATACAACTTGGAGAATGTACTTGTATCCAGTGACCCTAAGCATTCTAAAATCTTACAGGAATGTTGAGGAGTAACAACAGCAAAACACTGATACAAAAAACAAAAAAGAAAACATCAGCACTTACATCAACCCTGGCTTCTGAATGTTTAATGAAACAAAGAGATTCACAACACTGGCCCTGAGTTTGAGCACACTTCCATCAGAGTGCATTGTCCCATAACAGTTTTGTGCCCCTCAACGCACCCGTACAAATACCAAGTGCCCGAAAAAATGAACTGAGTCGTGTGAGTGAGTGACAAACTTTTCCACTCTTCTAAGAAAAACACAATAGAAAATATGCACACGATTTTCCAGTTGATGAGGTCCCAAAAGTAACACCTTTTTGCGCAGTACTCCACCACCGTCCATCATCAAACGCCCCGAAAACTACCAAGTTCAGAACTTCAACCCCTTGATCCACACCGAGGAAGTCCTGTTGTTCCCGCTTCCCATGAGCGCGAGCGCAGTGGTTGCTACTACTAGTACTAGCAGCAGCGGGGAGGGGCGTGGAGCCACGAGGGCGGCAGCAGCGGCCCCCGGCTCGGCCACTGCTGTTGCCGCAGGGACAGGCACAGGGACACAGGGGAACCACCTCGGGGAGCAGGTGAGCGGGCAAGGGGGTCAGGGCGGCGCTGGACTGGGTCACGGCGCTGGGGCCCAGGAAGGGGGAGGGCGTGGGGGAGCGGGAGGCCCGCCCTTGCTGCCGTGAGCCCGTGCGGGGGGAGGGGCGGGCCGAGGCAGCGGCTGGGGGTCGGGGGGGAATATGCGGCGACCTGGGGGAGCTGCCTGAGGGTGTGCCTGGCCTGGTACTCCCTGCTCTCTCCCCTAAGAAGTACTCTTTTTTTTCCCCCGCCCTCTATGTTATTATTACTTACTACGTTGGGACTTGGCTTGGCTTGATCCCTGGGGTCTCGTGACATAGTAGATTATTATTAATATAGTGGGTGGGATTGGGGTTTCGCTATCTTACGCCCAAAACTCTTAGAGTTTTCTTTATTATCTGAGGAGTATGTAAACAGTTATGTAGCGAGGGATTTGTTGGCGTGCTTCAAGCCACGCAATGCACAAGTCACTGTGGATGAGGAGCAAATGGCCTCCATTCTTGACGGAATGGGGACAAAGCTGCGTGCAATCAACTTTAGGTCTGTTTTCTTCCCGTTAGGTCTGTTCTTCTGACACTCACACAAATACAACAGAGTTGAATCCGACACTGGAAGATCAGGATTGTTGCTTTTCAAAGCCATACGCCGTTCAAGTGTCGGTGCTGTCGGCTTGTTGCTGAAGCATGGTGCAAACCCTTATATTAAGACCAAGGGCGGGAAATCGGCCATATCTTTGGCCCAGACGAAACAGATACAAGAACTGATCGAGAATGCATCCAAGAGCTGCATAAAGCCAATGGACCCTCCGTGGATCTGCATTACCAGTCATATGGAAGAGGTACTGATGACTGGAGCGGCTCTCCATGCTTCTTGGGTGATGGCACAGTTACATGCGCACTGACCGGCGTCTCTCTCTCTGTTTCTGATGTGAGACCTGGAATGAAATTGCGCGGGCCTCCGCGAAATACTCTCTCTGAGAAAACAACAATATCCCAAATACGTAGAATTGAGCGCACTCCCGTCGAGAAAGTGATGCAAATCGCTTTTGTCAACTCTTTGGGCCGCACACCGGAACATGGAATCATGATTCCAAAAAAGGGGTACTTGACCGGTGCTCACACAATGTCTCACTCTTACCCGTAACAGAAATAATGACAAGAAAGAAGAACCTGATTGGGTGAAAGCTGGCGATGTTGGGGAACTGTCAAGTGTATTTGTCAAGGAACTATTCAACTTTGAACTTGAAAAAGTGTGTGATATCAGCCTATGTCCCAAATTCTCATTTCCTTTCAGGATGAAGAGAATCAATCCTCATCAGTGCTGATAAACGACCTACAAGTTTCTACGTGAGTCCTCATTCCATTATTTTCATACTCTTACACCTTACAGTGTTACAACCCCTTTTACAAGGAAACACTGAAATCAATTTCTTTTGTCTTTATTTTTTGACATAAGAAATACTGGTTGTTATTCCTTCTTTTCTTTTTACAGGTTATATGCACGTGTTGTTTTGTTATGGATTGTTGGTGTTTTGCTTCTTGATTACTTGGTTCAGGTGTTGGTTGTGATTTGTCTTGTGTGGAGGATTGTTGATTACTGGGTGGGGTTTGTGTGTTAATGGTTTCATTTTTAGGCTTCTCGTGTGGCTGTGTGCCGGAATCCCTGTTTACAGTGTTGTTGTTAGTGGCTGGTTCAGGTTGGGATTCAGATGGTATTGCTGGTGTTTTTGTGTGGATTACCTCCGGTAATGGTTGGTTGTTGGGGTGCGGCTATATGTTGCTCTGGCTGGGGGATTGATGTTGTTGGAATGACACCCGGATTTGGGGAATTGGTTGTTGGTGGGGGTATTTCTGCTTTTTGTGTTTGTTGTTATAGTTGGAATGTTTGAGGAACCGGCAGCTCTGCTTGAGGTGGTTGTTGCTTGGGCTCTTGCTGTTGGGGCTTCAGTGGTTGTGGTTGCGGTGGCTGTTGAGGGGGCTCTGCTGGCGCGGGCTTATTGTTGTTATTTGGGGTAGGTGGTGAGGGTTTGGTGCCGTAAGTTGAGCTGGCGTTTGTTGAAGGTTTGGTGGTGCGTGGGGCCGATTTTGAGTTTTTGGATTTTGGTAGTTGCTCAATTTGTTCAACGGGAACATAAACAGTTCCGGCTGGGGTAAAAATCAGTTTCATTGCTTGTAGAGATGGAGTTGAAGCTGTGGGTGTGGGAACGGAAGAAGCTGCTTGCCTCATATTGACCGCACCTGAAGGACCCATCACAATCCCACCCTTGGTAAAAAGAAGAGCCAAAGACTGCAAAAACTGTGCAATGTCAGCTGAAATTCGGAAAGGAGAGGTGCACGTGCCTCCAAATTCTTGTGCAGTTTCAACTGTTCCTGCTCTGTCAGCTTTCTTGGGCGCGGTTCAGGACCCTTTGTAGGTGCAGTTGGTTCCATTACGGCAACAATTGAGCCACCCTGCCAACTTTTGTTTATTCAACTGTTAGGTGCAAAGAATTTACCTCTTTTTTCAATGTCCACTCATAGGGGCTTTCTGTACGAGGCACCTCGGCTGGGGAATTTTCGTCTGAAACGGAGTAAATTTGGAAGGAAGATGAGTTCACAAAACCATTTGGCAGAGGTTCATCTGCTGGGAGGTCTAGATGTTGAGTTGATTTGGGCACATTTCGGAGGAGAGACGTACCCAGAGGATTTATCTTCTTTTGCAAGGCAACATATCTTGATTGTGAATGTTTCAAGTTTGTCTTGAGTAGATCTCGCTCTTTTCGCAGCTTTAGGTTTTCTGGGAAAAATAAATGTTCTCTTTATGCACTCAAGTAACCGACCAGTTTTGAGAACCCGAACTTGTTGCTGAAGATCGCAAATTGTAACATTCAGTCTCCTAATTATCTATAGGTATTAAGTGCTATGCAAGAAACTCGGGGATGCGCACCTTGGCGTCAACTGTGGACCCCCCTGAATTTTTGACATACAGGGCATGCTTTGCAACCTCACGCAGGTTCAACTTGGGCTTTTCTTCTTCTGTATCCCCTGTGGTTACCACCATCGGTGTATTATCATATCCATTTCTTCCAGTTGGAGCATTGGGGACTTGTGCATCAGTACTGGAAATGGAATCCCCTACTGAAGGAATCTTGACCCCAAGTGGAGGTGAAACAGATACAACTTTGTCCAGCTCAACTGCCGGTTGTACTGCAGCAGTTTTCCCAGGTTCTGTAGTAGCTGGAATGGAATTTGGTGGGGAAGGAGACAACGAAGCCGGTGGCTGTGATATAACCAATGCGGGAGTCTCCAACAGTGGCTGTTTTGGTGCCTGCTTGACGCCTCCAGCTTTAGCCCTTGCCGCAACAGACTGGAACCTTTTCTTAGTGGTGGAATATGTAGGCCTGTAAGGCTTTTCAGCAGGGCCAGTTTCAGCACCATTTGAATTCATATAAGAACCAGGATTATTCTGGTTCCTTGAGTGAGTATATACAGAATCAGAACCAGAAATAGAACCACGAGGGAGGTCCCCGGTTGCACTCAAACGCAATCCCACACCGCCGCCCCCTCCCATAATTGCCTCGGGAGTGCTCTCAAGCCGCCTGTGGGTGATGACGCCTGGTGTAGCGGCGAGCAAAAATGAGGTTGGTCCCTCGCGCCCAGCAAGGTCGTTGCAGGACAGGCCGGCGGCTGGTCACCGCGATTATGGGTCGCCGGGAAGAGCGAGAGGCGGGGACTGAGAGGAAGGGGGCGTGGACGTGGTCGAGGAGTTGGGAGGTATCACTGGAAACCTCTGTTGTGAGTTCGGGTTATTACATTTTTGGGATGCGAGTGAGGCATTACTACCACTGCCGCTGCCTTGTTGCGTTTCATGGAACCAACACAGAAAAAGGGATTTCTCTTTTGTTTTATGCCAATTGGAACAACAGTACGAGCTTTATGCCCGGGCATCACGAGCCGTCCTCTTCTTCTTCTTCCGCTATGTGGTCGTTAGTGTGGTTGTGGGATTAAAAGCACTGGGACACAAACCATCTTGATCTTTGAGGTACTGGCAGGCATCTTGATCTGTGTCTTGCTGCAGATTTTGCAACGTCTTCCTCTGGTCCAAACCTCTCTGGCCTCGGGCATCGTTCGAGGAGTTCTTCGCCTGACATTACAATGTACTTCTTGTAAAAAGCCGTTGACTGGGTGTCGAATTTCGTGAGAACCGGTGCCTTGGAAAGGAGAAAATAGACTGCTGAAGAAGAAGAAACAAAAAAAATGAGGATGGAGCACAAAAAAATACAGCAAGAGGTACCGGATTCTTGTTCCTCTTCAGCAGTCATGTAGAATTTCTCAAGTGCCTGTACACTCAGCGCGGCAGAAGCTTCGATCGCTCCGAATTTGACTGCAAGGGTTTAAGTAAAATGAATCGAGAAGGGAAGTATACAAGCTATATGTTCGGGGGCTCTCGGATTAACATCTTTGGAGGTATCTTTGCAAAATAAGGATTTGGTGAGGGATAGAACGGGATAAGAGGAGATCAGGGTACTTTTTACGGCGGGTAGGGTTAAAATCCAGCACCCATGCTTGTGAACGGCAATGCACCACTCCCACAGTTTTTCAATACCTGCAACAACACCGAGGTGCAAACCTAGTGGTATATTGAATATCAATAGCGAGAAGTGAATGTAAATTATATACTCTGTGGCTCAGTAAACTCTGTTACAGTGTAAATGTGGTCCCGCAATATACTCGGCCTGATCAGTTGTTCCAATAAGAAATAATCGAAATGAGAATCTGGTTGCTCAAAAAGCTGTCTGGCCGTGGATTGCTTGTAGAGGAATTTTGTGAGAATTAGAAGAAAGAGAAATGACGCACAAGTACTTCTGATAACGGATTCGAATTCATTATTTTAACAGTAATAGAGAAAGGTATGTGGAACTCCATTGCACATGGAAGAGGAACAACCAATGAGGTGTGACTTGAATTCAAATCTTCTCCCAGTTTTATCAACTTCTGGCTCCTCTTGTCTTTTTTTCTGTTAGAACACATTCTTTTTTTGCGATTGATTACCTGATATGCTAGTCCAGTCAATGGGTACTACAAAACGCACAGGGGAGAGCCATTGAACTGTGTCGCGCAGGAATAGTTTTCTAAGTTTGTAGATGAGGGACCGTCGGCTGCCCTGAACACCAAAACTGCAACCCATTTGGCAGTGAGAATGATGGAAAAGGATTGTAATTGGACTCAACTGTCTATTGACCATTGAACTCACCCTCCATTTCGCTGTCTTGTGGTCCACCCCTTCCTTTATCCTGTTGAGACATTACCGGATGATATAGTAGAACAGCATGCAGTGACATACAGCTCTAGATACGCCTCTAAGAGCAAGGGTTGCCCATAAAGGATGAACGCAGTGTGTGCCATCTCACTTTCGATGCTTCTGCAGTCCAAACCAAACCAGGGCGACTCCGGGGATTTATCAAACAATGTGGCAAGCAGTCGATAAGCTAGCTGGGGAGTTATAATTGGTGCCTACGTTTTGTGTTGAGTTTCAGTAATGCACTTACCACTTGCAACAAAAGAGCTGCAGGGAAATAACACATACCAGTACATGGTCATAGTTTTCTAGAGGAAGACCCGCGAGTCGAAGGGACATGGGGTTTGAACCAGATATGAGTACAATCAAACCAGCCGCCTTGAGTTCATTGATCAGCCTACATTCGTCTCAGTATAAAACGAGTGAAAGAAACTATACTTAAAGGCCTTTGGAAATAGGTCCGCTTGTGGCGGCATGAAAACACCATAAATTGTCTCAGTGAGTGCACAAAGTCCCCCAAGGCAACACCTGTGAAGGGAATGTTATCCATTCGTTTTTCGTTTTAATAATGAAGGAAAAAGGAAAAAATCGAACAGTACCTGTACCCACGTGACTCAGGATCACGTCGAAAGCGATGTGCTGAAGGCTCCACGTGGGACACGATGACAGGTGGTTTTTAATTGCTACATCCCTTTCTATAGAGTTGACCACCTCAACAAATCCGCATACATTTGCACGACAGTGTTCGGGGTCACCTGACAAGACATTATTTTGTTTTCTTTTTTCGTACGAACGGCAATCATCATTTCACTCCAGATAAGGAAGAAATAACAAACCCCAGATTCCCTGAAGCTTGGTCACTTTCCCTTCCCTTGCATTCTCAGCCAGTCTCGTGTACTCTCTTGTTGTAACGTGCACATTCTTCGTGTCCGCCGGGCAATTTATCCACGCCGGTTTGCTTACAACCTGCCCAAAGGCAATTCTGGGATCCCCCATCAAACTGCATCGGTACAACGTTGTTTGTTGACGAAGTAGTGGTACTGGACCAAGAAGAACTCGACGAAGATGATGCGCACGAAGACAGTGATGAAGTTGTAGTGACAGTGCCAATACCGTCCAGTGAGGCTGGCGGGAGTGTGAGAGGAGGAGGGGGAGCCATTGAGCAAATCTCTACAGGGAGTGGGGAGGAGCGAGTGGATGGTGGAAACCAACTTGGAGTTCTTTGGTGTTGGTGTGCGGCATTGCGACTGGTTGTGGTGCATCCACAGGTCCTACGACTGGTGTGGGCATGGAGAGGGCCCCTTGGACTCTGAAGAGACCCCTCAGGATCAGCAAGAGCCTCACTTCGAGGGGTGCCTCATGGTAGCCACGTGGCACGTCTTTGCCCCAATACGTGTTCAGCGTCAGCAGGGCACCAAGACCAGATTCCAGGGAAATTTTCGGTGCTTCCCGGCACAGCACCTTAGCGTCTTCAAGAGCATCCAAATTTGGTTCCACCGTGGCCAAGTTGATTCCGTGGTTGTGGTACCATCCCCCAGCCTCCAGAGGTGGTTTCTGCTCCAAAATGAGTGTCTTGAGCTCCAAAAAAGAATGGCTGGAGACAGTAAACGTTCTCCCTAAGTCCTTGTTTCTCGAAACTTTCCCTTTCGCATGCCCTCCTCCCGTCCCTCCCCTGCCCCCTCCCCTGCCCCCTCCCCTTCCCCTTCCCCTTCCCGGCCCGTCCATCGTGTATTTTTGGTGTCGCGTCAGCAACCAGTTGCGAAAAGATCAACGACAATCAAAATCATCCCATGAAAACTGTTGAGAGGTGAAATTGGCAACGCTGCACTCTTTGGCACCTGAAAAATGTCATCCTCCAGACACTACTTCCCTGCCACCTACCAGCTTAAACTTTTCCTGATCAATGTGGTACAAAGTTTTTAATAAAACTCTGTATGCACAATGGGCACGTAAACTCACCCTCTTTTTTCTCTGCTCTGTCTCTACTGTTCCCTGTTCTCTTTCTGAACGGCTATGGCGTTTCGTAGCCATCACCACGTCGGTGGGTAATCTGATACCAACGTAGCATCTAGTACCACTGCCTGTAGCACAGCCACGAGCACATTATGGGCTAGCAACATCAACAGGGGCGGTTGATGCCTCTTGTGTACATATGAAGACAAGTTGTCATCATCGGTATCAGTTTCTTTATTTAGTTAAACATACTGTTGTGTTCCATTTCCTCATGGCAACATAGGGCCGATTCCCTGCATTTCCGGCACTTTGAACAGTGATGCTGGTAGGTGGCTTCTTTTTTTCTTTCCCCTGCAGCTCACATATATTATTCGGGTGGCAGACCTGCGGACAATATCTCACAAGGTGCATTCCCTCTCCCTTGTCTTATCACCACTCAACAACAACAGGACAATGGGTCCGATTCGGTTGGTACCCACCATAGCCTTCCCTGGTCCCACTAACATGCTGGCAGACACCCGGAATGACCAGTTTAACCTGTTGCGTAGGTACCCAGGCGCCCAGCATTGCACACCAAGTATTTCTGTATTCTGGCACCTTGTGATACAAGTTGTTATTTCCGCTGACCTTGAAGTACCAAGCTGATAGGCACAAAACTAGATCTACTGGTATGCTCACCTAGCTTACTTCATTCTCACTAGCACTTAGTAACAACCACAGCCGAAGGATTGAAACAACTAATGTGAAGGGGCACGCCAGCACACATCCACAACAACCCCTGGAAGTGATGCCTATAAGCACAGACCTGATCCACAGTACCACTGCTTGCCGGCCACACTCAGCATTCACCAGCACCCACCAGTATCACGACAGCACACATGCCGCAACCAAACAAAACTCTGCCGGCGTGCCAAAATGCCCGCTGGCACACGCCAGAATCACAGTAGCGCTCGCCGGCAGCACTGCCACAGCACCACAATAAATAGAACCGATCTGTTGGCCAATCTTTCTTCTTTTCTTCTTTTCTTTTTCTAAACACCACTTGCCAGTCAGATACCCACCAAAAAGGTTCCCTTCGGTGAAACACAATTTCCTTTCGAGAAGAAAATCGACTCGCTCTGCTTAACTTGAGCCGTTTGCCTCAATTAATTAAACAAAACAAACAAACAACTTTTAAAGGACCGGTACCACGTGCGACAAGATGTCGAGCGTCCTCACTTCGAGGAAGCGACCTTACTCGCCGTCGCAGTCGAAATTGGTGCCGCCCGCGGCGCCGATTCTCGCAGCGGCTGCGCCGACGCGGCCCCCGAAGGCGCCGAGGCTCTACCACCAGTTCGCGGCGGGCTCGGCGGACTTCCAGCTGATGGTCAAGTGGGCAAGGCCGCGGCGCCCATGGACCGCGAGCACTGGGACTGGTTCGTCGACATGGGATGGGCGTCTTGATGGCGCCGCTGGTGGGGCCCGGGAAGCGCGGCAGGACCAACACGTGGCTCGACGTGGTTCGCAGGGTGCCGACCAAGGGGCGCGAGGGGCAGATCCGCGACGGGACGGACCTGCCACCGTGTGCTGACCGCCGGGGCGCTGTGGCAGCGCCCCAAGGACCGGGCCAAGTACACGGCCCCCGACGTGTCGCTGGAGGAGAGGCTGCTGCTCGTCGTGGCATTGATTTCGAGGTCCGAGCAGATCGAGCTGGACATACCGCAGAGGCACTGCTTCATGTCTAGGTCGTCATTCCCCCCCAAAGCAAGCTGGCCAGGGTGCAAAGCGGCACAACCTTCTGATGCATCAACTCAAACCACTTCAGCAACAACACCGGCACCAACACAAACACCAACACCAGTAGCTGCACCACCAGGAACAACACCAGCAGCAGCAGCTGCTGCTGCACAAACAACTCCAGCCACTCCAGATATGCAGCAACCTCCACCTGTGAGCTGCGACATTGGTGCCACTGACAATAGCACATCAGGTACTAGTACTCAGCCAACAGCAACATCAGACACAAGTGAAAATCCCCTACTTACAAAGGCTGCTGATTCTGTTATTGACGTGGAGCCAAAATCTGATAATGCTCAGAGGCATAAGTATTGGGACCACTGGCCCAATGACTGTCTCAAGGTAACCTTCAAGCGGTACGAATGTTGCACTGTTGCCAACAAAATTCTGGGATTTAAACAAGGGGTGGACACCCCCAAGATATACACTGTTTTGGGTATTCCTTTTCCCTTTCTTCTTCCAAATTTAAAAAACCCAAAGGTGACCCAGAGGATTGTAAAACCAGTGTCAAGCAGCTCACTGCTGAGGTGAAGAAAGGCAAAACAAATTGGAACTGCAGAATGATACCATTCGAAAAATTTCTTATGTACACTAATGGTATGCGTGGTAATACTTGGATGGTATTTTATTGATAAACGCATAGGAAAAAGCACTGAAGAGGTACTGGATTTTTTTAGGAAGGAAAAAGGATTGACTGAGCAAGGTGGTTTATACGTTTCTGGCGTGAAGCACACAAAAGATCCAAGTTTGTTTGAGAAGGCATTCCAGTATGATTAGCTTTTTCAGCTCCTCCAATTCACTCATCCAATTCCATAGAGTCTTTAAGGAGATGGTTGAAGACCATAATATTACATTGATCATTTCCTGCACAAATCCTCTTATCCTCCATCAGGCACCTCTTTCACTGGCGCTGTATGACTACATCCTTGTGAGTTCTATCCTTTTAGTTATTATCTTTGTGAAAAAACTGTTTTTCAGATATCAATTGTCAGTCCCTCAGTGGCATTGCATTTGTTGGAACACTTTTTTGGAACAGCACCTGAGGAAAACATGTTTGGGACTGTGCCCAATAAACTTTGGGAACAGATGAAACAAGTGGCTGGGGCATTGTATGGAAAGCCAATTCTTTTCAAGCTTTTTCTGAAAAGGTATCTGCGTTTTGAAGTACATGAAAAATCACAAAATATTTAGTCTCCAAGGCTTCTGTAGGAATTCAAACCCATTGCCTCATATGGCTGATATTATAAAAATCGCCTGGGATTCGATCACCAATCAGTAAACAACACAATCTGAACCTGGATTCCCTTTGACAACAAACAGATGTTCTGAATCCAGTAAAAATCAGGGGCGAAAAATGGTGCTGAAGCTGTATAAGCTCTTGTGCAATGCCCCTACAATGAAATGGTTTACAGCACAAATTGTTGAAGTTCCATCAAGTACCATTTTTCAAAAGACAACACTGTAACAAACCAAAGGTGAAAAGCTCATACAGATCGGGTGATTCAATCACTGGGTGGGCTTACTTCATCCCTCTACCAAATGCCATGCGGATCTATCTGCCGTTTCCTTTTGCAGCTGCATCCTGCAACCCAAAAGAGTGGGCTCCAGTGTGTTCAATCTTTTTTCACAAGAAGCTTTTACTAACTTTTTGCAGCCGTCTACCTGGGTAAAAGAAATTGAGCTATTGAAATCTATGAAGGGGAACCTTTTTGAGATGTGTTGTGCCAGTTCATTTATGTTCCCCAGTTCCCTTTTATTGATGGTAATTTTTGCAAATACTCCATTCCAATCTCATCCTGGTAAGAAAGAACATACACTGAGATGACTTAAAGGTTATTTAGATTTACGTGAAGGGTTTGTGAGTTTTGATACACTCAAGGAAAGAGGCAGTGATTGGGTGTTTGACCAGGTCATTGGGTGTTGTAAAAGTGATATCAACACATCCGGAAAGGCAGAAAGAGTGGACTTTTTTACCCCTGGCACAAAAAGTACCTTGCTGTCTGTTTTGTCTTTCTTGATAAGAAAACCTTAGGGGAAGAGTATATGAACAATCCTAAAATTCCTTGCCAAGTAATAAGTAACATCCCCTCTTCTTATTCAATATATTTTTAACTGTGTGGATTGTAGATTGTATTCAAGTGACCACAACTACCAATTTGGCTGCACTTGTGAAGAAGTGTGTGGATTTTTTTGAAGCAGGCTTATGTTGACATGAACATGGTTCTCTTTCCACCACTTGCTCTCCAAACTAAGTTAGACACAGGAGTATACACTTTTGTGTCAGCCACTGAAGTTAAAATTACTCCAACCCTAAAATCCTTCATGGAGTCCAAGATGAAAGTAGACTCTACAGACAAGTACTGGAAACAATTCCAGATCATATCTGGACCTGAACTTTGGAATCTTTGCCCAACAGGCTTTTTGCACCAGATTCAACCATCAACAGAACAATTTTTTTCAAGTTAGAAAAAAAATACATTCTCCAATTCAAACCAATTTCTTGATGAAGTATGGGGTGAACAAGAATGAGATCAAAAGAGAGATTCAAGAGTTTTTCTGTTTGTGACTAATGAGGTGTGATGCACTGCTCCACTAGCTCTTCCTGATGGGGGTGTTTTTTTTTATGCCTCTTTGTTCTCTTTTGGTGTAGTTTCCACCCAAAGAAACAGTGTGCATCATTCCCATCATTCCATGCTAACCCTGTTGCATGCTTCAAATGCTGGAAATGTCAGTAATATCCTATGCCAGAGGCTCTCTCACCACTCTGATTTCAGAGTAATAGCAGCCTCTTTTCAAGACAAACTCACCGAAAACACTCTTATGGTAGCCACCTTTCTCTTTGAGTTGGATAGCACAGTTTTACCATTAGGAAAGCAGGGCCCCTTGGGGAAGTCTCAACCACACCCAACAGCACAACCACACACACAGTGCCTGTTGGGGAGATATCAAAGGAAAATATTCTGAGTCTTAACAGTACAATTGCACTATCCAACACAAAGAGAGAGAAATATTATAACACTTGAAACACATAAAAACAAATATGGAAAGTAGTGCTTTGCCTGTCAGAGACAAAAAGGTAACCACCCAGAAAAGGTATTTTCTGGGTGGAGAAGAAGAGTAGGGTTTGTTTGTAAGAGACACAACATTGTTGTTTGTTGAATGGGTTGTGAGAGTGGTTTGTTTATCTGTCACTCATTTAATTTTTTTTATTAGGAATTGTGTCTTGTTGTTTGGGTGGTCACAGTCATTGTTGAATTGGTGGGTGGTGGCTCCAACGAGGTTCACTTTTATTGGTGCACGACATTACATTTTCCCGGTTCAGTTGCCACAAGTTTCGCCCCTATCCACATGAGAAATTACATTTTCCCGGCTTGGTCGAAACGATTGTTGTGGCAACCATGGAGGCAACACAACACGACACTCTTTTCAGGCCACACACAGTTCCGCAAACTTGATTTCCTAAGATGTTAGGTCCGAGTGCTGACTCAGCAGGTCAGTCTCTCAGTCTCAGTGTTCGTGCTCATGCTCACAGAGAGTTTGCTTGTGTATTCTACTGAATCACACACCAGCTCAGGCACTGTGGCTGCCAGGGAGTAAAGGGTCGTGGCTACGAACAGGGAGCTGGACTCTCTGGTCATTGTGAAGATATCTCCTGATGAGTCCTGCAATGGTCGTTGTGCTGCTCCGCTGTCACCAAGGCGAGTGCAAGTGAATCTGCCAGAGAACTTTCGCTTCCTGTGGTTTCTGTTCCCAAACTGTTCTGAAGGTGAACTGATCCTTGTTGGAATCTCTCTGCTGCCAGGGGGGTGCACCCAGATTTGGAACCTGGAACTCGTTGTTGTTGATTTGCTGGGCTCATTTCATACAAAGAGCCTTGTCTGTGGCAGTTCCGTTTTGATCACTGAACCTGAAATTAACCGCAGATTTATGATGGAGGATCGCGGGTACACGCTATTATTGAGGAAACAAAGCAGCGGAAGACTGGCCTATTAAGGCAAGTCAGCTCCACCACTTCTGCAGCTCCATCCATCAATCTGCTGGGCTGCTCCCCCCAATCAAGGTACGTTCTAAGATAATCGATAAAATAAGCACTTGCCAACCCAGTCAGGCTTTTGCCTTAATACCAGGCTTCCTGTTTGTGAGAAATACCCTTTTTTCCCAGCTTGTGGGGGGTTTCAACACCCACTGTGCTTCACATTTTTTCAGTTTGGGGTTTTTTTTT
>JAHLWZ010000640.1:5411-29507 GCA_020536535.1 Pelomyxa schiedti | reverse complement strand
CTTTGCGACCCACACCTCGTGTGTCCTCCCATCAAAATCGCGACGAGTTGCCCTCGTGCTTCGATGCGCGGTTCTACTTCCATGAAGATACTGATATTAAAACTGCGCTTGTGTGTTGTTTTCAAAAAAGTGAAAGAGTGATGAGATTGGAGCGAGACGGGTGTTGGATTGATAGGCATGATGGCTGTTGTAAGGAGACTGCATTCTTCTCTGATTCCCGGAAAAAAAACTTGTTTCTTCCACAAGTGGGAGATTTTTGAAAACAACACACAAGCGCAGTTTTCTTCGTTTGCTCCACAAGTGGAAGAAGGTGAGGGCGACGGAGATGATGGCGGGGAGGAGGCCGTAGTCCGGTAGCCAGGTAACTCTTCCAATCACTGCTACTAGATGTAAGACGAACCCTTGTAGGTGTTGTAAGAGTGGTGGTCTAGGAGAGGGACGTTGTGGACTGAATAGTGTTGCTGTTCTCATATGTTCGTGTTTGCTTATATAACAACTTTGTCTTAACTATTTACACGATACAGAGGGGGTTTATAAGGTGGGTCGGTTGGCTGGTGCCTGTGAGCTTGAACGCACTCGTTCCCGTGAATGGCCATAATTAGTTGGCCAACTTGGCGCCCAATCACCGCATCGAGATTCCCTGAATCCATCGGCCATCACTCCTCACAGTGTCCAAAGCGAAAGTCGGTGAGGCGAACAAAACGGCCATAGATTCAAAGTCAATTGCATTTCCGGAATCGCAGCAGTCTTTTCAACCCGGCAGCTAACTTCGAATCCCACCACCAAACAACAACAGCACCATTCCCGAAACACACCAAAGTACAATAGCTTGAATAATAGTCTTATTGATTTGTTGTAGCGATCCCAATTCATTGTTTGTTCTGTAGGAAAGGGGAGACAAGATTGCATGAAGTCATTAAATATGTGAAAAGAACAAGCTGACTAGTGACTAGTTCCCAGTAGGCTACATTTGTGTGGGAATTTGATCCAAGCCACAGTGGTACCACACCAAGCATCACAAATGGCAATTGAGCAGTTATTGGAAGTGGTAGGTGACAGTGGTGACGGGTGATGATGATCATCAAACTGGGTGGCAAGCATGCCATTGTCCCAGGACTGACGCTGGGAGAGAGGCTCACAACAGGGACTGGCAAGGGTGACAATGGGTGTTGTTGGGCATGTGATGTGGAAGACCTCACACTTGTCCAAGGTATCCTGAGGGGTAGAGGAAAAAGCACCAAAGTGGTCACTGCCAAGGGGGTACAGTCTGCTCCCAGGGAATGTGTAAGTGACATCAGTCTCAACGCAGTGGAGGTCTCTACACATCCCATTAGACTTGCCCACCACATACATGTTTCCATTTGAAGCAGTTGTGAACCTCGGCACCTCAGCATCAAATGAAAACAGAAGCTCCACATCCCTGGTCACCACCATGGATTTACTCGCCAATGTGGCTGGTAAATCAACACACAGGACGTGGTGGCAGAAGACATCACTGTACATGCAGCACAACAGAAGTACATCATCGTCCACAGGGCTGAACTTTGCCACCACAGGGAGCTTCCCCTCCCCAGGTGAAACCACAATGTTTGGCTCACCAGAAACAGGACAGCAATCACACCCAGACTCCACCACCCTCCAAACCCCCAGATCCAGTCCATCCACCCCGCAGACGACCCACCTGCAGTTGCAGCAAGCCACGGATGACGTCATCCTTGCGGACATGCAGCACACCCAGTCCAGCCCGACCACCGACAGCGAGCCGGCCCCCGCCGCGACGAACCAATCGGTGCCGATGCTGCCCACCACGCACAGCGTCTTCTTGGGCACGCCGCTGCACCAGCCGCTGTCGACGACGCCGAGGGTGTGCGACACCCGCACCCACACGTGCCTGTATGAATATGGGTCGCTGCGGGGCGGCTGCCAGATGTCGTAGTAGTGGCCGTCGGAGGTCGCTGTGTCCTCTGCGCTGCGGAATGTGAACGCACAGAGCCTGGCTGGCGACGTGACCCACCGGTGTGACAGCAGTCTCATCAGAGTGGGTACCACGGCGATGAGCCTGGCTGGGCTTCGTGACCCGCACCTCGTGTGTCCCCCCATCAAAATCGCAACACATTGCCCGAGTGCTTCGATTCGCAGCTCGACTGACATCATTCTTTTTTCCGGATGATTCTTAGAAATTCCAAAGTTTTCAATCAAAAACGGTAATAATTTTATGTTTTGGGTCTTGGTGGTACATTATTTGTTTTTTTTGGGGTAGTAGAGTCAGTAGGGAGTGACGAGGGGGCCTCTTGTTGTTTCTTTAGTGCTTGTGATCCTTGTCGTCATCATCCTTGCCTTTGTCGTCGTGGTGGGGCTTGGTGGTGCACACTGTGGAGAAGTTGTCGAAACCGGGCAGAGTGGAGAACCCAAACTGCTGAAGCTTGGCGAGGTACTGGGTCAGCCTGGTCCCGGCGTCGGCTACCTTGACAATGTCCTGCATGGCAGCGATGACATCTACTGTTTTGGATTGCTTCTTGAACCACTCGTTGTGGGACCACTTCTGTGAGGGAGGTCAGTTGAAGGGAAAAAGCCGCAAGGGGTGTGGGTGCAGAAATACCATTTCAGCGGTCCAGTCGACAAGTTCAGCCCAGAGAAGGGTTAAGGAACTGGCGGTCTGTGCTACGTTTGGTGTGTGTCCGATTTCCCAGTAGTGCTGAAGTGAGTGGATCCCGGCATTGCACATCTGCGGGTCGTACTTGGCCTGGTACACTGGGGGTGTGTCGTGTATTCGGACCATATTGGTCGACTTCGAGTCGGTGCAGTAGTAGTGTGAAACGCGGTCCCCAAGAATATGTGCGTAGACTCCGTACTTGATAATTTCTTCGGGTACCCGCTTTCCATTTGACAGTACAGAGTATCTAAACTAAGTCATTTTGAGAGTTATGTGTTTGTTTGTTATACCCAGGGAAAGCGCGAAGCCAGTCATCAATGTCATTAAGAGTGAAGTCCTAATAAACAATCAGCTGAGATTTTAAATTGGACTACTACCTTATAAATATGGACAGGGCCAAAGGTATTCACAATATCAACTACCGTCTTGACGGTTTTGAATGTAGCAAGGTCCTTTAGGGCCCAAATTTGTTCCATTTCTTGGCGAGTTACAGTACGTGTTCCGGTAAGGAACATTGTTGCTGTGGTGTTAATATAGCCATCGTTTGCGCGGCACATGGGTCCAGTGAAAAAGTTTTCTGAAGAAATTGTAAAAATTGAAGGTGCGGAAAAATGTTACCGTCTATCCAGGGAATTGTGAAGCCCAGCAAGCATCCATCGTGGTGCTCCTGGTGATGCTTATGGCCATCGTGATCATGATGGTCATCTCTGTGGTCCTGATGCGAGTCATGCCAAAAATGGTGATCTAAAACTTATTACTCGGGACAGGGATTATGGATAGTACTATCAGCATAGACCCAGTCCCTGAAAGAGGCAATGAATCCCTCGTTGATGTGGTCATGAACGTCGGGGGTCAGACCGGTTCCATAGTGTCCGTCATAAGTTAGAGGGAGGTGTGATATGAACCCACCAGTCGTCATATTTACGCGTCGCATTGATGACATCGGAGGTGGCTGCAAAGGAAATAAGAAGAGGCATTGAAGACGAAAGCAATACAGTTAACGACTTGGCAAGCGGTGTGCCACATGCATCGCAAGCAATGAACTGGTCATAATCCGTAGCACTGGAGTATACAGCCAGTTGATAGGCATACTCGCTCTTCATTCCCAAAGCTTGGGCCATCATAAACGTAGAAAGCATGTGAATTGATCCAATGCAGCAAGAAGCTGGGACCAAAGCTGCCTGCGATACAGCCTACACTGTGGTTAATATTATGTTATATTATTACTTATTACATATAACATATAACTTTGCCAAAATTATAAAATTTAGTTGGGACTCAGAACGTACATCAAGACAAGCTCTGCTCGTATTGCCGGGCTTGCAACCGATATCAAAAGCGGTCTGGAAAAAGTTCGTGAGACCGCCCCCTGATTTTACGCACATGTCCTCCATGAAACCACTCGCAACAGCGACCAACGTGGCAACAACTAGTATCCACTTCATCGTACCGGCTTTGTTCTGCAAAGATCTGGTTGTTGTCGGTGCGGTTGTTGTGTCTTGTTTGTTTTTGTTTGTTTTGCTGGTTAGTTTCAGGCCCGGAACGCCGAAAACGTAAACTTTGTGTTTCCAAGATTCCGGTGGATGAAATGAACCTATCAAAATCAACCGCTCTTGAGTTTTTACCATTCCAAGAAGGTTCTGCCGCAGTTGCCTGACTCAGAAATCTCCCCCTCAAGTCCTGACATCTAAGCCTCCAACAAGTTTCTCTCCATTTCCGCTCGAAACGTCCTCTGTTCCTCAGTTGTAACATTTTTCCCCCCAACAGAAACGAGAAAACCGTGTTTTTGATCACAACTAACGAACCGTCGTGGTGTACAACTGGCGGGCGTAATAGGAGTGAGGCAGGCAACCCATAATCGCAAATGATCAAACTCGACGGTGTGGGAGCAAACGCCGAGGATGTTGTGACGACGCAGACGCAGCCGTCGACTCCCGGCTCGATTGTTTATGACTACGGCGACGCCCACGGCGATGGCGGCAGTGATGGGACACTTGTCGACGGTGACGAGGCCAACGAGGAAGGTGGTGCCACGATGGATGGCGTCACCAGGCGCGACAAGGTGAGATTCGTCGTGCTTCTGGTCGAAATGACGGTCCTCACGCTCTCTGTTATGTTCATTGAAGTTATGCTGGTACGTTCAGGCTCGGAATTGGTCATTGTGGGAGCAACTCTTTTGACTTTGATGAACTGATTCTTTTTTTTATTTGTATTTTTTTTTTTTTTTTTTTTTTTTGTTGTTGGGGAGAAATAGGTTCCTGCACTGAATATTATTGGGATGGACTATTATGAACAAATTGAATGGGTGCCATGGGTTCTCTCTGCTTATCTCATCACTGGGGGTTGTGTAGTATTTACATTCTAACCCGCTTTTGCTCACATAGATACAGGTATTTCCACACCAATATTTGGAGCAATGACTACTACCAAATTTGGTATCAAAAAAACACTGGCAATTTGTCTCGGTTGCTACATTGCAGGCATTTTTTTTTCTTTAGTCTCCTACGTTCTTAAGCCACGTTCTAGGGGTTATAGGATGTGGCCTTTCATTCCTTTCCTCGGAAATTGTGGTTCTCATTTTGTTAAGAGGATTACAAGGACTGGGGATGGTAATTTAAGCACTGTATTGGCATCTTGATAAACTGCAATCTAAGGGATCTTTCACCCTTTGTTTTACACTGACAAAAGCTTCGTTTCCTAAACCTCTTGTTGGCCCAACAGTATCGTACTTTCCATTCTTTATTCTCGTGAAATGTGGAATAACAATGTTCAGATAGGTATAGTTAGCTCTATGTTTGCTATTGGTGCAGCAGTGGGGATGCTAGGCGGAGGGGGTGGCCTGGAAAAAATAGAGTTCACATACAAAGGAGAAAATATGTCCTGGGCAACCTTGTTTTGGATAGCGGCACCAGTAGTCACTGTACTGGTAGTTTCATTTATGATATCAATAAAAGAACCCAAGAGCCACGCACTGGCAAAACAAGTTGATTTCATTGGTAATCTACTTTCCCCGGTATTCACAATGTTAAACTCTCGTTAGGAGCTATTTTTCTTTGCCTCATTATTGGTTCTTTCCTTATTGGTATTACTCTGGGTGAACAGGTCATATAAGTCCATCTTTAATAAAGGTTAATATAAAATAGGGCTGGAAAGAACCTGCTCCAATTGTGCTGCTATGCATATGTCCAGTTTTTGTGATTTTGTTGATTGTTTGGGAGATACGCATGAAGCAGGATGCCTTATTTCCCTTCAAGCTCATGAAGAACAGAGCAGTCTTTTTGTTGAATGTTATATCAATTTCAACAGGGTACGCTATGTTCACATATTTTCAGGTTTGTTTATTTACAGAGACCAGCACCAAGTAATTCTACTCACAGACTCTTCCATTTTACCTCTCTGAGCCACTTGGCCCTTTCCATTACACAAGTACGTTGGATATAGGCCTTATCCTTTTTCCATCTGCAATACCGGGGCTCATTGTTGCTCCGGCTTTTTCGATTCTATCAAAAAAAACTGGTACGCATCCCTCTCAGTATTTCACTGACTTTATTTAGGGCCAGCACTTTTGATATCTGTTTCATATCTTTTTCTGATGCTTTCGTTCTACTTGCAAGTTTTCTACCACGACACAGTCTGGAAAGTTTCTCTCCCTCTCTCCGGATTGCATTAACTTCTCTAGTTAGTGCTCACTCAAATAATTGGTGGATTTGGCATGGCTGGCGTTATGTCCTTGGTTGTGATTCTTCTTACTAATACTGTTGAGATGAAGTACTTTGCTACTGCTGCCGGTAGGTCACTCCTTGCTTTCTTAGAACTCAATATACTAAAAGCAGTAAATTCGTTGTTCCGCATCATGGGTGGTGCCGTTGGACCCATTGTGTCCAACATATTCATCCTGGAAAATTCATCAACACAAACCAAAGCTATGGCTGCAACTAACTCTTCTGAAATGAGCTCTTTCAGCCTGGAATCATCCACAGTTGAGTGCAAGTAATATTCTCTCTTCTCACTACAAAAAAAGGGATGGTCAGATAAAGGCTATGTTCAGGCCTGGATGGTGGCCGCTATTATCATCTCTGTGGGCTTTTTATGTTCCCTATTCCTTCCTGGTCAATTTGTACTAAAACTGTACAAAAGACATCAGAAGCATCACCACCACACACAGCACCATAATCACAAGAATGAAAAAAGCTCCCTTCTGCACTAAAAATGCAGAATTCTACACAAAAGGTATTTATTATTCATAGATAACTTTAGTTTAGCTACTGTTGACAGAAGGTGCATCATCACCAAGAATTGTTATCCCCCTTGGAGGTTCACTATGAGAATGTGAACCCCCTGAAGAATGTATTCCAGATGAGCCTGGATGTGCAAAAGGAAGTGATTCCGGGTCAACGGCAGTAACACCAACAAGTGCATTTGCAAGTGATGTAACCAGTGCAGAGGCCGCTCCTTTTGAGGTAGTAAACAAATCAGTCCCTGTGGCTGATGATGTGGTAGTAGTTGTGGTAGTTGTAGTTGTAGTTGAAGTGAATGCGGCCGCGGAGGCTGCTGTATCTGTACTACCAGAATCCATCATTTTTATCCACTCATCTGTGACTGGTCCTTGTAGGGTGTCCACAATTCTGGCGAATTCCGGCCGTTCCTCGGGGTTCTGAGACCAACATCTTTCCATCTGCATGCGATTGTTAGTAGCCAGTTATTTGTACCTATAAACTGATAGGATCTCCATACCAGTTTTACAATCTTTGGATTTAGTCCCGGTAAAAGGGGAGGCCTCTTTCCCTTCTGTAGTACATTGATGATGAAGTCCCTGTGTGTCATTGGCTTTCCGGCCAATGAAGCTGCAGCCACGTTGACCTGTATGACACCATCAAGGCTGTCCTTGTGTCCCCCTACTACAATGCCGGTGCTTCCAACTACTCCCACTACATCGGCGAGGGGCTGTAGTGATTGTTGGGAGTACATCTCTGATGAGAAGGGCTGCTTCCCGTGGTTTACAAGCACCCACAAAAGAACGCCGAATGAAAATATATCTACTTTACCTATTCAAGGATTAGGAATGAAAGGGTAATTGGTGGGAAGTGAAAACATACGGCCATAATTTTTGTTAAGCACATCTGGAGCCTTTGTCAAAGTAAGGAATGTATGCCCATACAAAAAGAAGACCAAACCATAAAACCTGGAGTTCCAACCAAACCCTCACAACCCGATCCAATTGTGGTAGACCCGAAGTCCCCGATCATACATCGATATTCTTCATTCACAAACACGTTTTCAGTCTGTATTGGTTTGAGGAGGGGAGGTGGTATGGAGTGCTACCTTCAAGTCTCTGTGCACCAGATTCTTTTTGTGGATGTACTTCATACCCTCTGCTACATCTAAAGCCATTCGTAGTCTTATTGCGAAATGTAGGGTTTCATGTTGCAGCAAAGACTGGAGAGAGCCCTTAAATTGAAATGAGGAATTCGGCAATGCTGGAACCCAATCACTTTTTGGGCGTAATTTGTAATAATTCCAACAAATCCATTGTCAGTTATCGTATGGCCGTAAAATTTGAGTACATTTGGATGCTCCAGTAACGCCAACCTCTGAACGAAAGCATAAATGGGGTGGGCATTGACCCAAGGACACATACCACAATTTCAATCTTTGAATCAAGTTCGGATGGGGTTCTTATCTCCTTTAGAGCCACAATGCGTTCAACACCTTCTCTATCTTGAAGGGTTAATTTTCCCAACTGTAAAGCAAATTATACCTGTCCACGTGCACCGGTATATCCAAGCTGAACCACCCTCAGTTATTTTTTCTATGTTTCTAAGTGCTGTGAATTTCACCAACTAGCACAAATAGAGAAGATTAATATTAATAATTGAGTCGGAACGGTACGTGGAATGTAGGATCGTTTCGGAAGTCAATAGTACTGTCTATGTCACTCTCGGGCTACAGTACTATCAGCAGTCACTTGAAACAAGACAAACCAACTAGGGTCCGGGTAAACTTGAATGGCTTCAACAGTACTATTGTGAGAATAACTGCTCCCGCGGGAATAACCTCCTTAAAGAAAACAGATATATTGTTTTGAGAACCTTAGAGCACATTAATTTTTGCTAATCGGAAAAATGCTACCTGACAGAACCCAAGTCGGAAATACCGCACTCACAACGTCGTTGACTACACTTGTTTAGAGGCACCAAATTTCATAGATGCAAGTGCATACGAACGCGATATGCACACGAACTGGCAATAATGATTAAGAAGGTTATGAACTTCTTAAAGTTTCTACTCTGTTTCAAACCGTACCAGCAATCAATTATCACCTGAAGAAGAGAAAGTAAGAACTACTTCAGAGTTTGGAAAGATACCTTGTAGTAAGCAAAGCTTACGCAAGCATAAGCAAAAGAAATTGAAAGTGCCACAATAGCTGAAGACGTGTAAGTAGAAGATATTGACCAAGGAATCAATACAATCGAGAATGTGCACATCCCCACAAGGATTTGATGCTTCACTGACTGGTTCCAGGTTCAAAGAATCATACAGTGTCAAGACACCAATAAGCAAGTACATGGAAAAATTCAGGCCTCCAGCTACATACTTCCATACTAGAACAGAGCCAGTGTTATCAGAGTAAAACTGGCCATCTTTACTCAATGAATTGCTTTTCAAAAGTAGTAGTATTTCACACGAATAGGATGAAACTTAGAGTACACCCTCAAAAGAGGTAGCCACACTGCAGTGAAGAAAAAACAAACTCCAATATTTGCCAGTATGGATGACACAAGGTCACGTGAAATCAAGGCCAGCTATCGTTCAATCAGTTTAATTATTCAGTGCATTTCCTTAATTTAATGTGTTGCATTATATAGTAACATACAGTATGTATTGAAGCAGCCAGAACAATAAACACCAAAGTCCATTCCACAACTTGCAATTCAAGTCGAATTCCAAACACGCAACTTGCCCAAAACACCAACAGGCCCAGGCAACACATCAAAAAGTAATCAAAATCCCTGCTCGCGTTTTCTTTCGCATCGCTCATCATCCCGTCCGATAAACCGAAGCGTTTTTCTTGTGATTTCCTAGAAACCCTGATGACACTGCTGGAGCTCCAGTCTCCAAATTGATCGTTTATTTCGGCAGGAAAGATACCTTGTGGTGCCCAGTGCTGTTTTCACCCAAATGGGAAATGTCTCCCGGGAGCGTTTTGGGAGTGATTTGGGAGTGATGAGGCCTCAATCCCTTTGATTATTCCTAGAAGGAGCCTTTTTTCGCCGAATGGTAGTAATCAAAGCACCTGATGATTTGGTCATTGATTGATGATCAAAAAGACTGTGACGGGAATCTTTCTCCAAAACGCTCCCGAACCCTCCCAAAACGTCCCATCTGGGAAAACGTTAAAAAAGTTGGGAAATTACAGCACTGGTGGTGCCACCCCCCAAGTCAGTAGCCTCAGTGCAAGTTCTTCGATCCCATCTCATCTGATATCTCCAGATTTCCGCGCTGATTCGGAGAAATACGCTGGAAAACTAACGTACGAAATCAGAGGGAATCATGAGCGGGTGGCAGCAGTACGTTGACAACCTGATGAAGTGGGGGGTGTTGGCCTCTGCGGCTCTTCTGGATAATACAAACGGCGTTGTATGGGCACAAACTGCCGATTTCCCGGTGGTCAGACCTCACGAAGCCGCCACTTTGGCAAGGAACTTTTCGGTACCTCCCCCTCGTTTCAACGTTGTACCTCACCCACCAACACACACAAACAAAACAGAATCCTAGCATCCCACAGGATAATGGGATTGGGGTTGGGGAGCAGCGATTCGTTTGTATTAAGGCCGACGAAAGGAGCGTGTACGGCAAGTCCACGAACGGCGGTGTCATCACTGTCAAGACCAAACGGGCTATCATTGTAGGCATAGTTGCAAGCGGCAAGCCGCCGGGGTCTGTTGCCAAAGTGGTCGAGGACATGGCCGACTACCTCATTTCACTCGGTTATTAACCTGACTTGTGCCCTAATATCTCTGAGAATCTCGTCTGCTGGGGGTGATCACACGCAGCTTCATCACTGGTGATTGGGCGATGGGGGGCTGGGGGTCAATTCATCAACTCCAAAAGAAGCAGTGGACGAGATTCGTTCTTTTTGGGGAAGATACGCGAGCCGAAAAAAACAAGCTAAAAGAAAAAACGCAAGCAACACCACAACCCCGTTCGTCAGCCGAACGACAACGGAAAAAACCAAACCAACACCCACGCACACTCCCATAATTATTCCGTTCCGCCAATGGCATTCGTGAGCCGCAGTATCGGCGGCAACACTCGCAGCTCCCATAATGACGCGTCGACTTCCTCTTCGTCATCGTCGGGGTTTGTAGCGGCGCCGCCGTCGACCAAGTTGGCCGCGGCCGCAACTAACAATATCAACAACATTATAAGCAACAACACAGCGAATTCAGCAAATACGAATTCGAATTCGAACACAAATACAAATACGAATTCAAATTCGAATGCTAACGCAACTACCTCTTCATACTCTATATCTTCGTTATCATCGCACTCATCCTCTTCGATTTCTTCTGCTTCCGGAGGTGGTGGAAATAGCAGCATCAACATGGGGAGTACCTATGGTGATCACAGGATCAACTCTGGAGGGCGCGGAGGCAAAAGAGTTGCTACGGCTCTGAGTGCTCACTTGGTGGAGACCTATATCAGATGCAATCCCGCTGGTGCGGCGAAGCTTCCCTACAAGCTGTTCAAGCAAGCAGCGCTCCCTGCTCCTACAGCAGCACAAACGGCCTCACAGCCTCTAATCCCACCTCCTCCAATTCAGTCAACCGAGCACTCGCAACACCAAACAGGCTCTGCCGCTCACATAGCGCCCCCGACACAACCACCGCCTCCACTAACACAGAGTCTCTCGGCTTCAAAGCCGAGTTCGCCTGTTGGCACGCCTCCATCGGCCACCACTCTCAATTCTCCTCCTGTCATACCTGTGACTCTCACACAACCGAGTGACCCGGAAGCCAATAACGGGCATGACAACAAGAATTCTGATCTCATTTTACGCACAACTGATATTATTGGGTCTGCAGTGGAAACTGGAGAGTATGATCCTACCTTGTTTCCCTCCTCCCTCTTACATAAAGTAGACCAGCAAGATGCTGCTTGCAGGTTCAATGGAATACATGCGCAGAATTTCCCTTTTTTTTTTAACCTAAAAACAGAAAAATTCTTCATACACGATTACCTCAATGCTTGGTCAAGGTACTTTTGGCCAAGTGATAAAATGCAGAGTAAATCCCTCCTCGTCTCCGCCCTCTACCTCTGGACCCCCCAATGCATCTGCCCCTTATCCAGGGCAGTATGTAGCCATAAAAGTATTGAAAAATAAACCAGCCTATTTCCGACAAGGCATGCTCGAAGTTGGAATACTTGCCTTGGTATAAGCCACCTCTTACATTTAACTGGTTAACAACCCTTTTAAGCTCAATTTCCAATATGATCATGATGGCACACATAAAACAGTGAGAATGGTTGATTATTTCCTTGTGCACAATCATTTGTGCATTGTGTTTGAGCTGCTAAGGTATAAGGGGCAAGGATAGAAATGCCGGATATTCTCTAACTCATGTCAAGTATCAATCTTTTCGAGCTCGTGAAGCAAAACAACTATAAAGGGCTTTCTCCTCGCCTAATCCGACATTTTGTCGAACAAGTTCTCGATTCTCTTGAAGTTATGGAGAGAGCTCACATTATCCACTGGTACATTTTTCCTGCGTTCCTCCTATTTGACCCCCATTAGTGATCTGAAACCTGAAAATGTTTTGATGGAAGCGTGAGTTTCGTTTTCATATTACTACTAGTTTGACCTTACTTGTAGGCAAGGTGCCACTCGAGTCAAATTGATCGATTTTGGTTCCGCGTGCTTTGGGAATAGCCCCCTTTACACCTACATCCAGTCACGCCACTATCGAGCCCCAGAAGTATTGCTTGGCTTGCCGTATTTCAAACATACCATGGACTTCCAAATAATTCAACTCAGGTACACAACTGCTATTGATATGTGGTCATTAGGCTGTATTACAGCAGAATTATTAATTGGAATCCCTCTTTTCCCGGGGGCAAATGAATACAACCAAATATTCAAAATTACAGATATGCTTGGGTACTGATGCCAAAGTGCCTCCACCTTTTAATATCTCTGCAGACCGTTTCCCACTGATATGCTTGAAAAGGGGACACACACGTCCAAATTTTACAAGAGGGTGTACTCTCCAGAGCAGCACGCAGTAAAATTCGTACTCAAGTCCATTCCTGAGTATCAACTGGTTGGAAAAATCCCAAGCAAACGAATTAGTGACACATCACCAGGAAACAAAATTGAAAGTGGACCCAGATAAGCGATATTTTGCGTACAGAACACTGGTGGAACTCATTCAAAAAACACCAATTCGCCCAGCACTCCCCGAAGACCAAGGTTTGCTTTCCCCCGATTCGGTGCACCAGAAACCTTTCTTAGCACGTGAGACTCGCCGTTCAATGGAACACTTTCTTCGGGGATTGTTGCAACTCGATCCCTCTAGGAGATGGACCCCATCGCAAGCAAGAGCACACCCGTTTATTACTGACGTTAGGTTGACTGAAGACTGGATTCCCCCACCAGCTCTTCCAAAGCCTAAGTAGTACTTTGGTTTCTCCAACAAAACTAACACAGAATAGATTAATGGACAATTTCTACACAACCATAGTTTCCATGATGAAAACGGCCAGCTCTCAAAATTTCGTGTCGGCAACATATTTTCTCCAGTTCATGCAACACTTGACCAAACATCTTTCAATTCTCAATTCACACACTTCACATGTAACACCAGCATTTTATCAACCATCGCTTCCACCACAAAGGTTGTTTCGGTCTTGTTTTTCCCTACTCTCATATTGTGTAGCCGGACCGATCTTTCACCTATAAGACGCAGAGCTGTCAGTGAATCAGTGAAGCCCAATCCCCAAGTCACAGGGGGACAATCTGCCTCGCCACAACAACAACCACCGCAACCACAACCTCAGATTCAAATGCAAGCCGCGCAGCAGCCTTCAGCCCCCACTACACCACAACAGTCTACACCACCACGCCTCCAAACCAATACATCACACTATGCTTCAGTTCCTACAATACCAATTGGCCCACCTCCTCCACAGATTCTCTCAGCCGCCAAAGTGGGAGAATCTCGACGTGCATCCTGGGCACCCCTCCCAAACTTTACCACTGCACCATCACAGCCGCCGTCTTCTCCTCTTGCAAGTTCAAAGAACCGAGCTGCAAATTCCCATCTGATGACTCCAAAAGGTATTTGCATTTTTTCAATCATTATCTCATATCTCCCTCAAAGATAAATCTACACAACCGCCGTTCCCTACTACAGCATCCCCTATTTCCACCTCCCACCGCACACATCTCTCCCCTCGCCTTGCTGCAAGTCAACCTGGTACCCTTCATCTTATCACTTTGGCACACCTCAACTTTCTTTCTTAGGGACAGGAATGCTAACACCACCAACGTCCCCACGCAATTCCAGTTCTCACTCTCCCAGTAACACCCCTACAAAGAGAACAACAGAAGACCAGGAGTCTGATCTTCTTGGCACGACACCAACGTAAGCTTCTTCCAACTCCCAATGGACGACATATCAATCAACAACAGGTCACACAAAGGACCTTACTTCCCTCCCAATGGCTCTTGGACAGCCCAAATTTCTCTCCACAATCCCAAGTATTCTCCCTTGCCCTCAACCTAAACCTAACTCCGCACAATATAGCTTGATGTCACACCACTACACCTCGCACCATTCAGAAGCTGATGCAAACTTCCAACCCAATGCCAGCGCCAGCAGCGGCCTGACACTGCAGCTCAAGGGCCAACCAACGGACCACCACTCACGCCCCCACCACACATCATACCACGGCTCCCACCACCGGCCCACGTCCCTCTCACCCACATCGCCCCCGCTTCTCCCCTCCATCTCCTCCGGTCATACCACCACCACATCCCTTGACTACATCCCCTCTTCATCCACAACAACATCAGCCACCCACATATACCCCCTAGCGCCCTCCCTAGGCGCGATACCCATGGGTTCATCCACCTCCGCATCAACAACAACATCATCAACCACAACCAGCTTCCCAGTGCTAGGCTCCTCCGTAAGCGAGAAGCCCATGATGTACATACCGCAGCTGTCACTATCCACCGCGAACCACACTGCCCACTCATCTCCCGCCACCTCGCCCACGGGGTCCCCGCGGGGCTCCTCGCACCACCACCATCACCACCGCAAGCACGGCAGCGGGTCTGCTTCGCCGCCGCAGCTGCTGCTGGGCCACTCGCCTGTGTCGCCCTCTTCTTCGTCTTCTTCCTCGTCGACATCCACGTCGCCTAGGAACAGAGGGGGAAGCTCTGCCGCGGCGAACACTGTGATTACTAGGGGGGCATCACCGGCTACCACGGTTATCACCGGTGCATCATCGGCAACAATGGCAGCAGTGTCATTGAACCTTGGAATTTCCGGCGGCAACAATTCTGCATCGGCTGCTGGGGTTCCTGCAGGGTCTTTTTCACATTCCTCAAGGCTTCACGACTTCTTAAAGAAGTTCAAGCTGTAACCCTTACCTACATTGTATAAAAAAAAACAACATAGTCATAACATCATTCATTTCCTCTTTTACCCTCCTATTGTTTTAAGGTTGGTGGCACAATTACAACACAAAATGTTTAGGGATTCTGTTCGTTTTCCAGTAGGGATCTAATGTACATTGGGGGATCAAGGGGTGTGGTACGGTATATCATTTTGGGTGCGGTTGTTCTTTTCGTTTGTTGTTTGGATTGGAAAAAAGTAAGGTTAGCTGCAGAAAGGGTTGGGGGCTGATTACTTTGGGAGAAAAACTGGCTTCGGGGTGGCCTTGCCGGTGTCATCGTCGTCAGGCGTAGTGATACCCGTCAGGCACTTGGGATTATGGGTGCTTCTTAGTTCCGAGAAATGGTACTAGTGTTACATACTCTAGAAGTGCTGATTCTGGATAAACGGTTGAGATAAGTCTCCATCTGCCATTTTGATGCTTGTGCGGCCTGTGCGGCAATGGTTGTTATTCCCACTGCGGAACAAGGAGTGTTTCTAAGAATAAAGATAATACACACCGGGGCAGATACAGTCACGCCGGGTGCGGGAATCGTGGAATTAGATGTTGGCCGAGGTGCCGGGTGCAACGGCTTCTCTTTTTTAGTCTTGACACTCTTGGGAATAAGGTTAGAAGTAATCAGGATACCCTCTGTAAATAATTTTGGTACCTGTGCACAGAGATGGCAGGATTCGGAGAACGGATTGCATGAAAAATGAACAGCATGTCCGCAGCTTGAAAAAGAGATGTCAGAGGAACGAAGGAGAGGGGTTAGTGACTGTACCCGAAAACTACAGTGTCTGGTACTTGCTGGTTTTGAGTTGCAAGTAAACTTCTCCCACACATGGCACAATTGGGAGACTTCGGAGTGAGGGGTCTAGGGGTAATAATTTACAAAAGGTTCGTCTTGACAAACTTAGTACCTCTGCTGGTGCCGTAGCAAAGAATCTGTAGCGTAGTAGACATCTTTTAGCAGTAGTGACTGTGCTGTTTTGAGAATTTCCGTTTCATATGCGTAAGTCTCAAGAACACCCAGTATCACTAACTTAAGATCACCAAATTCATCTATTAGATAAGCTTAGAGAGCTCTCATCATATTCTCGAAGATATACCTTTCCCGTGATCGCGGACGATTTTCTGAAGCAGAAGCGTAAGTTTGACGTTTCCCATCATATTAGTCAGAATAAGGTTTGTCAGGTATGTGAGAGCTTTGAGCATTGATCTATCTAGAAGGGGTAAATGTGCGATCTATTTTGGAGGGGCTGTACTTGATGCCTCATGAGCTGTCAGTGTCACAGACTCAGAGGAGGATGCTGTTATCTTTTTTGCTGCCCACTTGTTGTGTTTCAGGGAACGCAAAGGTATAATAACAGTATCAAGAAGGGTGAACCACAAGCTCTGGTGAAGTTCAGATTTTTAGATACAGGAAGGTGACAACCTCAACTTCTGAGTCCTGTAACCTGTTTGTATTTCTTTGACACAACGTTATAGCTCGATTCAGAGAGGATGTAAGTTGCTTTTCTTCCGTGTGGACTGGGAAGACTGTAATGTTTATTAGCGTTCCATCAAAAAAAAACCTCAATAGAAGTACCCTGATCGACTTGCACTGAAGATGTGGAATGCAACTGACGATAAAAAAGCTTCAGGCCTTCTATCTGGGATCCAATAGTCTTTTTTTGTTGTTGGCTTTGAGTGTTTTGCACGTATGAAGTTGTGCAAACCTGAATCATTCGAGTTAATGCAGCAGATAGATCTCCGGTGCGTTCAAGAAGAAACAGTTCTGCATCCATCAATTTATGTTTTTGAACAATCTTGTAAAAAATTAATGCTAAGTTTGGAAAAAGAAGAAACAATTGCAATACCTTGATACATTCATCAAGAGGATAATCGTCACAGGAAGAGAGATAACCCAACACACTATCGGACGAATATTGGCACAATAAGGTGAGGTACAATACGTGAGTTTCTGGAGCAATGCGTATTCCATTTTTCTCTAGCATCTTCCTGACCATGGGCTTTGGTTAAATGGAAAATGTAGGCATGGAAGCCACACTTTCCCTCTTGTGACATGATTTGTTCTAAGAAGCTATGCTGGAGCTGTGGTTGGTCCGCTAACTGTAAGAGAACTTGCTGGTAGTCTGCGGCGAAGAATTCAATTACAAGTTGACTCAATCTGACAAACATTAGAGGGAAAAAAAAAACGATTTTTGTTACCTATTGCTGTCGATTTGAAGAAGAGCAGGCAGATTCTGCATCACAGATGCTTTGATATCCAATTTTTGACGTTCAGTTAGTGCAGAGTTTTCATAAAGTTTTTGGATCAATTCAAAGGCAGCGGTCTTGAAGAGTTAACTCCTGTAGGAGGCGTTGCATTATTTGTACCTTCTCTTGCGGGTTTTTCAACCTGGTAGAGATAACTTTCGGAAAATTTTGCAGGTGCATGTAAATCCTTTCCGCCACGGAAAAACTGATGAAATTAGAAAAGTAGAAATAATTTGGGTACCCACAATTCAACTCCTTCTGCCAACAACAGTAGTTTGTGTACATCGTAAGATGATTTCAGAAGTTTGGGCAACATTTCAGTCAGAATTTGTTCATTTTGCAGCCGTAGGTCTGCAGCACTCACTGAGGAACTTGGGGTCACTTGGAACGGCTTCAACACGTGAGGCGAACAGAGATACCCATGTAAGATGAGTGACAGGATTGCCTACATGTGTAAGAGTTGAAGAGTCTCTTGGCATACCGGCGGAAGTGTAATTATATCCTTTGAGAAGTAGCGTGCAAGGAACGCAAATAAGTGCCCCTGTTGTTCCACCTGTATATAAGGAAATAAATGGCCCTTCAAGAAAAGGTTGAGCTACTGTGAAGTCGTGTCGAGAAGAGGCTGTCGCACTCACGGAACCAAAAAGAGAAGGTGTTGCAATCATGTTTTTGTCAACAATCACATTAATAAGGATCTCTGCCATTCTTTGACATGAAAGAGGAGTTCCCGCTATCTGAGAAGCTTTTAATAAAACCCTCTTACAGAAAAAATACCACAGTGTGCAAGTTGTATGTTGGGACTAGAGCTTTCAGTAATGTGGCAGTATCAAATTTTGCGAGGTAATACAACCGTGGAAATTCTCTTGGATCTGAATGGCCAGATTTTAAGAATGTAAAATGAGTTTTACCACACACCTGGAGGCAACAGAGGAATGAACAAGTACCTTGTAACCTACTGGGATGAGACATATTCTGGAAGAAAAACAGTACCTCAACACGTAAGTCATAAAGTTTGGCTGGCGGAATTGGAGTGTTTGTTTGAAAGCACAATCCCAATAAACAAGAAGATATGTATTTCAGAACCAGCGCGCCAATGTGTTTCTGGTCAAGTACATGAGTTGAGTGTTACAGGTAGGGCAGAGGGACAACATGTTCTCTGAGAAGGGGCAACAAATCCTCAACGTCACGAAGTGGAGTGGTATAATCACTATTTGGTAGATTTCCATATAAATAAAAAAGACATCCAACTAGTTTCTGCTCTCTGCACAGTGAAAGAACCTACCAGTTCATTAGGCTAGGATGTAGACAGAGAGAAACTTTAGAATCTTGAAGAGAAGCTGGATTTAAGTGATATATGCATTGCTCGAGTAGTTGTTTCCTTGACTGAGAAATACAAAATTCAAATAAGTTGTCCAGAATCTATTGCCATCAGAAGGGAAACTTACTCACACAATTTTGGTACCTTGGGGGGAAGGTTATTGATTTTAGATTCTAAAATGAAGGGTATCAAGTGCATCAAAAAGCTGTAATGAACTTTGTTGGTCAGGAACAGCGGGTACAAGGACTGGAAGAGAAAATCCACACAGCCTACAGTTGTTTGTGAGTCCAACGAAAATGCGTCGTGGTCCGTGCACACCAATCTCTAGACAAAAATTTATACACAACTGCGCCAGTGCACTTTTCATGTGTGAGCATGGAACAGAACAAGAAAATAAGGGTACAACGCTGGAGTAAAAATGGCAGGAAGAAGAGAAGCCTGCATAGGTTTGGTGCCTGGCAAGACCAGTCCCCTGTTCAACATTGCAGTAAGTAATTCTTGCATCTTGCGCGTTGCAGCTATTTTTGTTGTCTTAATGTCTTGGGGTAAGCCCAAAGTAATTTTGGCTCGTCCCTATTTTTCAAAAAATCAACTGGGGATTTCCATGAACTAGTATACCTGGAATATATCTAAAGTAAGAGACAGGGCTTCTTGCCACATGTGCTTAGTTACAAGTGATTCGATACATTCTTCCCAGGACTGAAGGTGCATCTTGTGGATGGCGGCTAGTCCCTGGAAGACAAAACAGTGAGACTCCCTCAGGATAACAGGAAGGGCTTTCCATAAGATAAACGTGCTTGTGGGTGCTAAAAATGCAATTCGAAAAAGATAACTCTGGCTTCTTGGTAGATGGGTGCACTATCCTTGAGTGATACACTAGCTCCATTTTCTGCATTTTTTTAAGGAAATAAAACGCAAAAGAGCTCTTACTCTCGAAGAAGCACTTTCAATGAACGTTGCAGAAAATGGATCCCATACTCGGATAACGTCATTGTCTCCCAACATTACAATTGCCTAATTCATTAGAGTTATAAGGAAGAGAAGGGACAGAACAAACTTCGGGCCCAAGCCAAGATAATCCATTGATTTGGGTGCCAATATCATAGTCACCAACAGCAATAAATTCGATGCCATTCAGTTCTTCAGGGTTGGTCCCTTTAATTACATCTTCTACTGTCTTTCCCAAGAGTAAATAATATGTTTATACCGAACAGAATACCTGTAGCAATCGAATATTAAGACCCCAACCAACGGCAAGAATTGGGTCTAAGACTTTGTTGCCACCTGAAGTTAAATTAGATACCTGTTATGAAAAATGAAATCAAACTCTCAGCATTGGATGGTGGGCAAGCCCGCCTCCAGGCCAGGTAGGGAATTGCTCCTGGTGGACTACTTTCTGGTTTCTTAAGCTTTGTTTTTTGGCATATTTTCACAGACAACCCTGAGCCTAAGCCCATGAGGTGCACCTATAAGGTAAATTAAATGATCGGTGTCACATCTACAACTGCAGAAAACC
This sequence comes from Pelomyxa schiedti, assembly GCA_020536535.1. NCBI lineage: Eukaryota > Evosea > Pelobiontida > Pelomyxidae > Pelomyxa > Pelomyxa schiedti. The sequence continues at coordinate 9,095 of JAHLWZ010000640.1, read as the reverse complement.
TTTTGATTTGTACAGAAGGCAAATAAGCAGTGCGTGTCAGTTGCATGCGAACAGAAACCAGAAGGGAGGACTTCGAGGGACAATATCACTCCAATCTGCTTGCCACTTAAAACGAGTACGTGCTCGTTGTTAATTCCAAAAAAACGAGAGGTGAAATCATGAAGTTGCATGTTCCCCTTGTAATCCATAAGCTAAAGGAAAATCAACAGGGAGAAAAATTACCTGCGAATCGACTGTTAGTGATCTGTGATTGTCTCCGGCAAACTTGACCCACAAAACGGGTAGGCTGTGCGCATCATTCACGATTTTCAGTAGTTTGCCAGAAACTACATCCCAGAGAGCAACGTGACCAGATTGATAGCCACAGAGAAGCCAACCGGCCTGATCACGTGCAATAATTCCTAAACATGTATTAATTGAGGTACCAAATGCCTGAAGGCACCTTTGGGGGCATCAATTGAGGTAACAGGCCCATACTCCGATACTGTTATCTTGGTTATGATGATATAGTTGAGACAGTAAAGACCTTGAGTTCCTCCAATAATAATCCGCAAATTTTCGGACAGGTCAAAGACCAGAACTACACCATGTGACATACCAATAGCAATGAAAGATGTAATCTAAATAAGTGAGACAATATACAGGGACACTGTAAGCGTACACAAAGTGATGTTGGCAGCCCTGCTTCTTTTTTCATGGTAGGTGAAGATAGAGTTGATGCAATTCTGTGCATGGGGTCTATCTTCAAAACACCAGGAGTTGCTGAGTGAACAGTCCGAAGTTGCTCCTGTACGGGTCATGAACGATTTTGCTATTACTTTGACTAACATTGCGGATTGCAGAAAGAATGGCATCAATATCAATTTGTCCTACTTCAAAGGAATCCGATTCACGAAGAATGTGATCAAGTTCGTGACCCTGCGAATTGATTAACTTTGGAACGCAGAGGAGGTATACAAACTGCTTGTGGCGAAGGTAATGTCTCTCTTGCAGAGTCCAAAATTTGTTTTGTGGGAAGTGCCGTGGGTGCAGCCGGTGGCACTGCACTTTGAGCTGGAAGATGTTCTGTCTGTGGTTGGGGCCGGAGCATATTCTCAGCTTTAGAAGGGAGTGGTGCGCTATGGGCAACTTGTGAATCAGCCGGATGATTTGTCTGTGGTGAAGGTGGTGGGGTATTTTTACTTGGGGTAGCAGGTGCCTCCAAGGAGGTGGAGGTAGTGTGTTCCAACCTCTTGGATGGAGAATTTGTATCTAGGGGGAGCGTCTTACGCAATGATGGCTGCCAAGTAGTATTTGCCACTGGTGCCGGTGGAACAGGAACACCAGGTGACTGCTGTGAATTTGGCAGTGGCAGTGACGCTGTGGGGTGTGTAGTGATAGTGCTTGGGAGGGGCTGTGCTTGTGATATATTTACTGGTGAAAGCTGTGGTTGTGATATATTTATCGGTGAAGGTTGGGAAGTAGGGGGTTGGGGTAAATTCAAAGAAGGCAACACAGAGCTAGTTGATAGTGCATGATAGTTCTTATCCTTTGCCACAATTTGGTGAGTGTCAGAACGGGACCCTAGTTGTAGGGCTTCCTCCAGCATTCCTAATTCCCATAAGAAAATACTATGGAAGGGGGAAAAAGCGAAATTAATTGTTTGAGGTGGGTCAGTTATGCACCATCACCCAAACTCCCTATATTAACATCCAATGAAATGTCAGACAGAACCTATTGGGAGTAAATTGTTGTTAAGAATGTACCTATAAAAGGCAAAAACTACTCTAAAGACTCCGAAACCAAAACCCATAATACAAAACGCACGCACGTCGTTTAAATCCAGAGACAAGGACACGTCTCCGTACTCAGTCGCTTTCATCTCTTCCCAAAACGAAAATATTTAAATAGTTGTCATCACTTCCTGGAAATTGATTTCGATTCAATTTGGTTTGTGAGATGTACACTCGGCAGGACCACGACGGCGTCAGTGTAAGTTCCAAGTCTCTGTTTGTAGACCTGAGAATAGACGCTGACGTCATGTACAAGTACCACATCTACACGGTGCGCACCCGGTCCCAACACACAATGGGATGAGACAAAGAGAGCGAGAATGTCCCATAACACTGCCTCTAACGGCAAACAACAACCAAAACCAAAGATGAGGTTGAGAGTTGATGGAATGTGGCGGGAGACAGCTGGACTGTCACACACCCAATTGGCAAGCCACATGCTCAACGGCGGATATTGGGCAAAGTACGGAACAGCGAATAGTATGTGTCACACTGTGATCTCACATAACAAAAAAAAAAAAAAACTTTTCTCACGTAAAAGCTACTCTCAACCTCACCAATAATATAATATAAAATTGCAGAGGTATCGTGCACAAGATGTAATTGCGAAAATGGTTCGCCTGTTGAAGTGACACTGTGTAATCTGCCTGATCCCACATCATGCTTTGATGCTCTTTCACATTCGAAGGAAGTTTTCACCTTCAAATTAACCCCAAAGTGCACTTCATCGAGGTCGGCATTTACTTCTATCCTTTTTATATTCGCGCTTGACACCTTTTCGCAGATCGCATATCGGGTCTAAGATTGTATTCCTTGTGACCAGCGTTCCTGGAATTGCCACATTCTCATCAAACCCCGTTTCACTTCTTTCGAGAGACCGTCGCATTGACAGGCCCACCTCCCCTAAACCCTTACTCTCACCCTCACAGTCATCATCGTCATCATCATCGTCATCGTCATCACCACCACCTTCATCACTGTGTGTTCGTGCAAAGCAACACTCAGAGGATGTCACCAGGAACCCACTCAATCTCATAATATACAGCAATCCCAACGTACAAACCCAGCACATCGCCACGTTTTGTCGGAATACAGCACCCCACATCACACAAAGCCGGGTCCATCACCATTCTAAGAATTTACTATCGGTGGCATCCCACCTTATTTCACTTGACAGCACCTCAAACAGGCAAACAATTGTGGACAGCCGGATAGTTCCAACGCGTATTTGTATCATCCTACACTTCCCATTTTTAACTATCTCTTTTAGTTCCGGAGTCAACAATTGCTGCCATTCCGGAACGAGTCTTCCGTCGTATGTTCCCTTTCTATATATTTAAGCACTGAATCGTAACAGGTCCGGCAATTTTTGTTTCTATAATGTGTATCAACGCAGAGAACTTCAACATTTTGATTAATGCTATGAGTGACTATCAAGTTCCTTTGAATTTTGCACTGCAATACAGACAACTATATGGTATTCTAAAGCCTCTCCTCCCAAAAAATTCGATCAAGCCCCCCCCTGTATATTCTAACAATGTCACAAGATAGCTTGTACATCGTTACCACCAAGCACCAGTCAGTTGAGAATTTCTGTTATTGTAATTACACTCTCTCACAGTTTGCACGAGGCAAAAATCCATTCCAGATGGACCTCACCAAACCAAACCCAATTGTCACAATCATTGGATGGGCAAACAACACCTTCTCCCAAGAATGAACCCAGCAACACAACAAACACCTAAATGTACATATTACTACTCTAGTACTTCGACTATTTTGATTTTGCCCCCTGTCAGGGGAATTTATAAGATTGATCGTATTCAAAAAATTCACAGGTGCAGCAACGGGATCTGGATCTACCGAAACGATGGTGACCAAGCTTCGTCCGGCGAATGACGCCAACTACAAC
>JAHLWZ010000638.1:25219-41675 GCA_020536535.1 Pelomyxa schiedti | reverse complement strand
ACATTTGTTGGTTCTATGTGGAACAGAGTGTGCACACATTGATAGAGTTGCCTGTTCAGCACAACTTCGTCGGCGTTTCGTAATTCCCTTCAATAATGGCCTTCAACAAACAAAAAAAAAAAAGGATTCAAAAACAACAAACAAGCAGTCCAGCACGCTTGTTCACAGACCGCTTGGCTCATGGTACCCCTTGCTTTGCCATATTTTTTTTCAAAAAAACCCAACCATAAAAGTATTCAATTTCACAACACCGTTCGGTTTCAAAAAAAAAAACACGATTCGCGTTCAAATTTTTCTTCGTTCAATCGCATTCCGGTGTAGTCCACATTAAATTCTCGAGCGACGAGGCTCGGTCAACTCCGAACATGTCCAACTCTACGACTAGGGATTCAAGGGCTGTATCCGGCTCTGTATGTGCACCCATCCCATAATGGCTCCCGTCGCCGGAGCCAAAAAAAAAAAAAAAAAAATAACTAATAATAATTTCAACCACGGCACGAAACACGTGGTTGTTTTGTCAGACTACTTAGGTTTTTTTTTTTTTTTTTTTTTTGCAGAGAAGAAGCAACCGCAAACGGTCCCCACCAAGTACGAGCAATACAACCAAAGTATGTAAAGTGGGGCCAGAGTGCCCACTGTTTTGTATTTATTCTCAATCTCGCAAAGAGTGACGTGAATTCAGGCAAGAACAGGGACCGCACAGTGAATGAGGTTTAATATCTTTCTTTATTTACATGAAAGGCACTTCAGCGAGAAGACTCACAAGAAAGTCTCTAAGAAGGGCAATTGGGGTACCTTGAGCCACATTACTATTCAACCGGCAAAAACTTGGGAACTTCAGTGTAGGGGAAATTGGGTCAATTGACCCTTACTCTAAATTTAACAAACCTAGATGCACGAACGACCTTTGGGTCAAGAGCTCCCTGTCACATCATATACACAAACGCGGCGATACGGGACCCGAAGGCACTGGAAGAGGACGAAGTCAAACCAGTGCACTTCACAATAGAACTGCGAAGACCGCGCGACGAGGCCGTAGCGAGCCCAAAGAAAAAGAAATATCAACCTTTTTTAACGTGAGAAGTGGAAGCTCTGGCGTTTTAGGCTTCCCCTTGACTTACAGTATATATACTTAAAACTTACAGTTGTCATGCACGCGTAACAATAGGGGCAAAACGCATTGAACAAGGTCAATCCACATTACTGAACAACTCCGAAACAATCCGTATTGGAAGCCAAGGCATGCCCTTCAACAAATCTTTTTCGTGCTGCTGCTAGGCACCTAACAACACACACTCCAGAGTTTCTATTCTCAAGAAGCCTGCCCTTAAAAAAAATAGAGGGTAACGGCAGAAATATTACTTTGATGCAGCCTATAGCCTCGTATGTCATCATTCTCTTTCTATGTCTCTCTCTTTTCTTTTGTTGGTGGAGAGGAAACATTTCAATAATTCTTTCCCAGTGGCACGTTTGCCACGATCTACGAAGGTTTTGATCTATTTAAACAGGTCTCATCAGCTGTTAAGGTCAACATCTTGGCCGCCATTCTTTCCTCACTCATCGTTCTCCAGGTCGTCGAAAAAGAGCGACTAAAGAAGATTTACCCAGAGCTCAGTAACGACGAGACCAAACTTAATGAGACACTACTAAAGGAGGCGACACTCCTTGCCAGGTAATTTCTGCCCCCGAAAAAGAAGGACTGATTCACCTCAATCATTTTTTCCCCATGCAGGCTTTCACACGAGTGCATTCCAGAGTTCCACGCTACGCACATGTCAACAAAGAAATTCTACCTTGCAATGGATTGGTGTGCTTCATTCCCTCAGCTGCATACGTCACTAACCGTTAAAAAACACACAACAAAACAAGGGTGCCAGGGCGTACTTTGGACCAGGTCATAATGGACACAACAGACCACTGTCTTAGAGAAGATGAAGTAAAACGAATTTCCAGGGGACTATTTTCTGCTCTGAAACAGGTTCACGACTGTGGCTACACTCATTTAGATGTCAATGTGCGTTTCTCGTAGTACTTGCTCGAGTGTGGTTCACCCTTACCGTTTCCCACAGCCGAAGAACATCATTCTTCGGGAACAGCCAGCTCATTTGGGCAGCTCAGCCATCCCCCACCACAAACCCTACTTGGTTGACTTCGGGCTTGCGCGGAAAACCGGGGAGATCGACACCTCCTGTGGGACCCCACGTTTCCAGGGTCGGTATTGGAGTTTTCTTTTCTGCAAAATCCTGATATCCTTCAGCGCCAGAAATGCTGGAACTGCTGGAAGGGAAGCCGCGGACAAATAAAGCTGACATGTGGTCCATGGGGGCCACTATATACTACAGCTTTGCCGGCAAAGCGCCCTATCAAGACCTAGCTCAAATTAAAGAAGGAACATTGGACTTCACTTCCTCACCAGTATGGAGTAAAGTGAGTGATGAAGGTTCGTGGTCACCCCCACCGCCTTGAACCCAAAATTTTCTCACCTTTTCTTCCCCAGCAAAACTGCTGATAAGGAGACTTCTTTCATATGACTCTGAGGCCAGACCGGACTCTACGCAAGTCTTGCAAGACCCATGGCTGGTAGAACTCGAGTCACCACCAATGCTCCCAGCTACAGCGGCAACTCCCTCGGAGGCTACGACAACAACTCCAGCTACCGATGAGGCGAGTACAACCTTCAAGCCCCAAACCAGTGCCGCAAATACCACTGCTGTTACCAGCTCCTCATCGAAATCGAAGTCTTCAGACCCGGATCAATTCGCGCCCCACTCGCCCTTGCTGGAGCCGGCTCAGATTGCCGCCGACTCCGGTGTCTGTGGTCCAGATCCGGGTGAATTTGCCAAAGCACCTCAGCAGAAGAGGTCCAGGGTGGGTGCCCCGGGGGCTTCTTCAAAGCCCCAAACCCCAGTTAGAGAGGCAGCACCTCCTTCTTCCAACTCAGTGAACGACGGGGACTTCCATTCCGAATCAGGAATCGACTCTGAGGCAAAACTCCCTCAAGTTGTATGCGACTTGTCACCTTCTGGAACCATTGTTGCTGCGACTAGTCCAACGCACACAACGAACGGCTCAGGCGGTGTTGTGGTTGAAGTTGCCAGGCGTCACTCTTGTGAACCCTTATGTGAATACAAAGCAGATTCACATACCCTTGATTCAAATGAAGATGGAAATGACAGTGATGATAAACATTACAAAGAGCATGAGAATGACAATGAGGACGAAGAGTCACAGCAACATATCTCGGAAGGGACCAGTGGGAGGAGCATTATTGAATCAGCGTCAGTGACTCCTGCGACCCGTGGAGGGGACCCCGACACACTCAATGATGAAGAAGAAACGTTGGGGGACGATTCCACCAGTTCCACTCAAGGCGCCGAACCACCCGAAGTGGTTCGACTTGGAAGCTTCGAAGAGTTGTGTGTGGGAACCTGCAGTGACGTGTTAGTCCGCATCATTCTTCTTGTTTACACAGTGGACCCAGCGACCACAGAAAGAATTCCAGAGAAAGTTTACGCTGTTGACCGCCTGGTTCGTTTGGTCCCCTGTTTCTGTTTCTGTTTCTGTTTCTGTTTCTGTTTTTGCATCGAACACACTAACGCGCGACATACACACTCATTGCAGGGAGCCGAAGCGTTCTTCACGCCTGCACCCGGAACAGAACAGTTTGTTATGACAGAAATGATTCTTGGAGAGCTGCATTGGATTTCTGGCGTATCCACTGGGGTCTCCACTAGAGTGAGGAGTAACTCGTATCAGTTCAGTGCACGTCGCTGCATACTTCTTATAACCGAAACCGAACCGCCTGCAGTCTTTGGGACTGAAATTGCCTTTGAAGTGCTACCTGCGGAAACACTGCTGCAGATTGACAAAGATTCACGCAAAGCTGAACACCCCCAAACAGTGATTGGAGGTAATGTGTGTTGGTTTTCCTGTTGACTTGTATAGTTTGGAAACCGCACGTTGTCCTTACTTCTGCCCAGATGCATTGGTGTGCATAATGAAGCAGGAAAAAGGCAACACTTACACCGCTGCCTTTCCGGGCACCACCACGCCGTGTGCGCTGAAAGTGTTCGTAGCCCAACACTGCTTGGAGGCCCTTGGACTCAGGAACCTGAACCCCGGTGACATTGTGCTGCTTAAGCATGCGCAACTGGGCCTCAAGGCGCAGATAGGGAGGAGTTTCGCTCAAGATGGTAAAAAAACAAACAAACAAATAAAACATACAAACTAAAACTTCCCTTAATAACACAGAAATCTTCATGGCACTGCCGGACACGGGATGCCTGTTTCTGGAATCAAGTGAGGAGTTCTGGCCGCGGAGGTGTCATCAAGTGGTGAAGAAACTCAAGGCGTGGATCAGGGAGCAACAAGAAGGTCATTCGAAAACAAGTTCATCCCGTGACGGAGGAATAGGAGGAGGGAGACCCAAAACCAGAAACACAAACACAAGTTCAGCCAAGCGTTCCTGAAGCGCCATCCCAAGGACAAGAACAACTTGCAACAGCACAGCAACAATAAGTGCAGACCACCACTAGCCAATCAACAATTTTTTTTGGAATTGCTTTTCTCCTTGTCCTTGACACCCTTTTTTGGCTTCCGTCCGGTTGCCGAAAGTCGGAGATTCGGGGACGGCTTTTTCTACGAAAGGACGAAACAGATAACAGGAGGACAAGGAGGCGTTGTTGTCGTCGCGCCCTCGCCAACCGCTGAAATTACCCCCGATCCGGCACGCTGTCGCTCTCTCGGCGTGGAGTGGAGTGGAGTCGGGGTTGGCGGGGGTGGCTTGGTGAAATCCTCAGTGTATGACGGTGGCTACAACTGCTTCTATGTGGGCTCACCCAACAACAATTGGGCAGTTGGGGTTTATTAATTTGGTGGTGGCCCGGCAAGACGGCGTCGTAGGCGAGGCCGAGGGTGTCGGTTGTCATTCGCATACGCCTTATTCGGAGATCTTACTCTCACTTATTTGAGGCAGAGTGGGTGCGGCGTGTCAACTTACGATCCCCCTTCCCCTCCCAACACACAAACTTCGCGCGTTTCTCCCCGTTTCTCCCCTTTCGTTTGGCTTTCTTCTTTCTTCTCTTTTTTGGTGGTGGTAATGATCCCTCTTTGCTCCTCAACCGCAATGTTAGTTGCAGATCCTCATATAGATACGACTGGTGCGAAAATGTAATTAATTACCCCAAATGTTCTTTTGTTCAGTTGTACGACCAATGCGGAACCTGATGGGTTTATCACGAACTTACATCAACCGATCGTTTTTCTGGTGAGTCTAATTGCGTGACCTTCGTTCAATCTACTCAAGGCATCATTTACAGGATTCAACGTTTCCCGTTCTATGTACTACTACTGCGTAACCATATTATTCGAGGCTGACCTGTGAAGCGCTTTGTGCAGTAGTTCCACTGGACCCGCCAATCTCAGCTCAGCAAATCCTGGCATGAAACGCCTGTAGTAGTAACCTGCCAAACCTAGAAAAGTTCTCACTTGTGGTTACACAGGTTTTTGGCCTTTTATTGGTTTTTACCTGGCTGAATACCTCTTTCCGAAACAAAACAAGGTGCGACCCAAGGTACTTCAGCTTGGTTCTTTTGCCATCTGACATTTCTTAAGGTTCGTTTACTTGCCAGACCCAACCAAAACAACAGGTGCCAGACCACGGGGATACCGATGGTTCAACGATATCTTGATCAAGAATGTTCCGAACACCCCCAGATCAAACTGTCTCACGTTCCGCCAGGTGATTGATGGCGCGGCACCAATCATCGGAAAAGTCTGCAACAGCCAGTCTAAGCCAAGTAGAAGCTTCGTAGCTTAGTTGTCGGACCACAAAGAATTCATGACGATATTCTCACCCAGGTATGAAATGCGTCAAAAAGGATTGCATTCCCATGACCCTCCAGATTTTTCTCTCGGCCGCTTGGCTGGCCACTAAGCTTTAAGAGATCCGGATTTACCTGCCGCATGCGTACTCTTTCTCCGCGACAGCAACATGGGACCCAGTACCGACTTTGCCTTCAATACTATGTCCGCTTTTGGAAATTTGACTGTGGCTTTGGCCGCAAGGTGAGATCCAATCCATGATGGGTACCTCAGGATAACATCTCAACAATTGCAGGACATGCCGGGGATGTGGTATCCCTAGTCAGCCTTTTTTTTGTACAGTGTTTCCCACGTGCCACTGTACAAGTGCAGAAGTTTCCTGCTGTAGATGAGGAGGTCATCCTACGCACAGGGTGACTGACTTCTTTCATGGCTTCATATGTCAACCTTTTCCGGATGAGCATTGACCACCCTTGCTCTTTGTGCGGCTCAGTACCAGCAGAACCAGTGATGTGCCTTAGTTGCAGAGACATGCTGTGCTGGGGATCACCTATGCCAGGACCCGGCGGAAAGGAAATGGGACAATGCAACCTGCACTCTGCACTCTTGCACGTGCATGGGGGAAGTTGGACTGCTGGTCCTGATGAAGCAAGTGTCAGCGGTGCTCCTGGCTCCTCGCCGGTTGCATTCTCGCGGCACTGTGTGGTTGTCAATATACCTGGACAGCCGCCGGGATGAGGATGTTGGAATGGGAAACTGCGAGATACGCGCAGCTCGACACACTCGTAGTCACCAACAACATCGAGAAACTGCTGCGTTCAGCACTTACGTCATGGCATTTCCTGGTTAAATGATACGACAGTAAATGGCCAAATTTTTTTTGGTTGCACCAACAAAACAAGGCGAAAGTTGCCATTCAGACGACCTCAGGAAGCACTGTCACCACGAGCATAGTGGTGGGCTCCGGCTCCGGCTCCGGCTCTGGTTCTGTGGGGGCAAACGGGACTGGAAGTGGTGTGGGAACGGGAACGGGAACGGGAACGGCGCAGAGAATGGGAGTGGATGCGGATGCGGATGCGGAAGTGCAGGTGGTGCGATTGGAAATGACACTCTCATTTTGATGAACACGGGCGTAGATTGTTCCAACGGAGATGGTTTTGGGGTGATTGCTGGAAGGTGCTATGCCTGTGGTTGCCGGTGGTCGCTGGAATGTGTTTATGTGAACCGGTGATTGCCGGAAGGTGCTGGTGAGTGCCAGTGGGTTGTTGGAATGTGGTGTGGGTATGCGAGCCGGCGATTGCGGGAATGTGCTGGTGAGTGTCAGCGATTGCCCAGAATACGCTGGTGATTGCCGGTGGTTGCTGGAATGTGTATATTTGAGCCGGTGGTTGCTGGAATGTGTGTATGTGGGCCGGTGAATGTCGGCAGTTGCTGGAATGTGTAGATGTGGGTCTGTAGTTACGACAACATGCTGGTCAGTGCTGAAAGTTGCTGGAATGTTCTGGTGAGTGCCAGTGGTTCCCAGTATGTGCTGGCGAGTGTCAGTAGTTGCTGGAATGTGTCGATTTGAGCCGGTGGTTGCTGGAATGTGTTGTTGAGTTGTAGGGGTTACCGGAGGGTGTTGGTGAGCTGCTGTGGTTGCCGGAATAGTAGGGAGAGGGAAGGGAGCTTCTGGAAGATGCTGGGAAGCGCTGGTAGTTTCCAGAAAACGGGTGAGATCTGGTAGTTTTCTGGAAGGTGCTTGTGAGTGCTGGTGCTGGCTGGGGCATGCTAGTGGGTGCAAATTGTTTGTTTCTGTTGAGTGCTAACAAGTGCAGGCGAGTGTTGATAAGTTACAGGTTGGTTTTGTAAGAGGTTCCTGGTGATTTGAAGAGGTCGAAGGCATGCAGTCGAATCTAATACAGAATTCTCAGAGACAAAACTGACTATTGGTTCAACAAGGGCTGTTAAGGTTGACGGTCGATGGTTGATGCCCAGGTGTTGAATTCATTGTCAGTGTCGGTGTTAAAGCTTTCAAACATGCACTTTCAACCAGAGAATGAATTCAAGGAGGGATTGATCTAGTGCAGCTTTGAAGGTGTTCCTGAGTTCTTGCTCCCACATCTCTTTTGGGCCTTGGCTAGAGACTCCTTGTTGAGTTGCCCAAGAGAAGGTGAGATAATTTGTTGGAGGTACAATAGTATGAAAGATACTCTCTCGGGGTTCCTGTGATACACAGGGTGGAGCAGATGAACAAGGTTGACTGCTGGAACTTTCCCAAGGTGAAGTATTAACTGGCCAAAGACCTGTTCCCCTCCAACCAGTCTGAATGAGATCTGGAACCAGAGCATACTGTAGAGCCTCTGCGGTGGCAATGAGCAACTTGGCTCGTTTTTTTTGCAGGTCCAGTCTCCCCATCCATCTACTGGTTCATAATTAGAGCTTAGCCTTTGTTTCAAAACCGTCAAAGGTGCAAAGGTCCAATGGTTGAAAAAAATGTGAGAGGAGTGGGGAGGGATTTTGACTAAATGAATATAATGTGTCGATGCAGTGTTAGTGCTTCTGGGTTATCTCTTGTTTTGTGACCATCAGAAACTAAGATAGAAGGTACAAAAGGAAACTGCATAGTCTTTCGCGTGTTCTCCACAGATGGTATAAATATATCTTTCATCCAAGAAGCTACATAAATAGCAGCGTTAATCCAGCCTTTGGGTGAATACCCCCATATGTCAGTCTCTTGACTCCCTTTCCCCTAACCTGTGCAGGAATAAGAGTTTCATCCATATTGAAGAGAAGCCTTGAAGAATAGGTTTGAGATTGTAGTAGGCCCTTCCATTTCGACAGAAACTCTTCAATAACACCCTTAGATGACAACCGTGTTTCTTCCATAAGCTGTGTTGTTCAGAAAAATGGAGATTTGGGTTTGCTGCTACGCAGCAAAAATCCCTGTGACCATCTCTTGCTGAATATGGACAACTTGGCCATGTCCTTTCCAGTACTAACCCAGAATTCTTTTTTCGTCCAGATTCAGATTCCATGGTTATTTGCAGTGGTTTTTGTTGCAAAGGAGCCAAGAGAGGAAAAACATGAGACCTGAACAACATTCCATTCCTCTGTTGTATTTCGTCATGTTGTTTTGCCCATCAGTGTGTTCAATTCTGACTGTTTGTTGTTTTGGTTTTAAGACAGACAATGCTTCGCAATGCTTGTGACTTTGCTTCGCAAGTTGTTGCCTCATGTTGTTCCAATCCTTGTGAGCAGCCTGGGCAAATTTGAATGAGTGACCCTGAGAGATTGATTCCTTGTGTTGCTACTTGCACTGACCGTGCTGCTGCTTGTGCTGCTCGTGCTTGTTGTGCTACCTGCATTGCTGCCAATGATGATGGTGATGACGATGACGATGACGATGATGATGATGATGATGGTGGTGGTGGTGGTGCTGCTGGTGCTGGGTGTGCTGCTTCCCATGTTGCTGCTCGTTGTGCTTGCTGCTTGTGGTGCTGCCGCTAATGCTGCCGCCTGTGCGTGCTGTTGTCTGTGTTGCTGCCTACGCTGGTGCCTCTCGTAGTGCTGCCTGTGCTGCTACCACAAGTCTTTTTGTTTGTGGTGTTGCCAGAACTGCTTGTTGGTTGCCTGGCAACTGTGTTGTCAGACTCCACATTACTGACTGTGTACCCACAAGTGACACTGCACACCCCACAACTACATTGGCCGCAACCAACACCACGCCCCCACATACACAAATCACACCCCAACACTGCCGTCAGATTTGATCTGATCAGATTCAAAGAGACAAGATTTCCATTTTCTTCACTAAATTTATTGCCGGTGTTAAACGTGGTGGCAAGATCTCGAGCGAGGTCTTCCGTATTACGGAACTAGTGCCGTAGTGCTGTTTACTCGTTCCGGCACTACTAGGATTGATGCATGTTGTCTTCTTATTTTTACACTGTAACACCATTTTTTTTTTTTTTATTTTGCAAGTGTTGTTTTTTGTAGAGCGATGCCACATTTCATTGCGCACAATATATATTAATTCATTCACCTGTAGACTACGCGATACTGCCGCACTCTTCTGTAAATTAGCACAATCGAGGAACACAGCGCACAACCTCTTCAAAAGAAGCAGGAAGAAATTTACACGAATGAAAGTAGCCGAGCACACCACGACAGTGAGCTTTTGGCACCACCACCCAAGGGCTTGATGCAGAAATGTAATCTGATCAACACCTCCAACGATTACTTTATGATAAAGTCAAATCCTTAGGACAAACAAAATTCAACAGCAGCCAGCAAACAACACGATGCGCGTTCCGGAGTGATCAACCTCTCAAGCAACAGCTCTTCAGTTGTTTGACAAGTCAAGGTCACCCAATACCGATAAGAGATAGCGCTCTCTACATGTAACGAGATACCTATGTATGATGAATCACTCAACTTTTCCTGCGCTTTTACGACATGCTGCTGCGATTACACTTTCAAACGACGTCTTTTGTTTGCTTGCCGATGTGGGCTGTTGGCAGCAGGTTTTCGATTTCCTGTGGCCACTTGCCACAGTGATAAAAATATCACGGTACGCATACATTAAGACAGTACCTTCCCCCTCAAATCCTGACTGACAGATCAATGCACTTTGGCTGTGAGCCTTTGGCACCAGAGTGTTGACAAAGCGCAGAATGTTCCGCGGTCCAGTTTCTTAACAAGGTGTTACCCAAGGTACTTCAGCTTGGTTCTTTTTCCATCTGACATTTCCTCAGAGGGCTTGTCGAGTTTGCCGTGTTGTCGCGCGAATGAAATGGTCAAATAGCAGCACAGACCACACCGACCCGTGCACTCCCACCACACCAGGACTTCTTTCGACGCCTTTCTTGACTTTGTCCAATCGTACCCTATCGACTGGCACCCTTGAAGGTGCCACAAAGGCAAAGGAGGAGGACCACATTGGGCAGGCAGGCTGCTACTAGAGCAATTGTGCTTTGCCCCAACGAAAGAATTTTCTCCTTTTTCGCATTCAGAAAACCCCGGAAAAAGAATGCCAATGAGATGAGATTGCAAAAAAAAAAAAAAAAAAGAAAAAAGAAAACAACCCGGGGAATGGCAGCAACAGCGACGCCAACAGCAGCAGCCACAACGACGACTACGCAATCCGCCTCTGCCGCTGCCATGAGTACTGAGCGAGGTACGTGCCCTTTACAACCGAGGTGAGATCTGACCACTCGTTTTAAAGGTGGGTATTACGGAAGGCTGGTCGTTGACCAGGGGCTGGAGTTGCTGCAACATCCCGCTTTTTACTTGCGGGCCGACCGTCACCAGTTCACAATTGGGAGTGGAAGTGAAAATGACGTTGTGGTCGATGCGAGGAGGCTCGGGTCAAACCGGGTGGCGAAGACGCATGCCACGATATCATTGATTGGGAGTGGAGTAGCAATGCTGGAGGATACAAGGTTTGGGCGCAGTTGGGGCGTGATATGACACACATTTTATATAAAATGAATGGAATAAAAGGGGGTTTTCTTTTTTGGTTTGCATAACGTCGTATCTCAATCTTGTTCACCTTTGATACACAGCACAACAGGAACAAAAGTTGGAACAGAAACTATTCAACGCCACAAAACGATACTCACATCTGGTTGCAGGATATCGATCAGAGTAGCAAAAGGTATCCTCTCCAAAACGAAGTCGTACAACTAACCCTCCTCGTACCATCATCATTTCCCATTGATTGAATCAATTGATCTTTCAAGACGTTGAAGTTTCCTTTATATTTCAACTTGGAACCGGACAAGCTCCCAGTATTTTCGATGTCAGCCCAGAGGTATGTCGCGATTCAAACGCTGCGCCGACACTAAGCCACTTGGAAATCAGGATCCAGTTCTGCTGTCCTACGATCTCACCCAGAGGCCTCTTGGTAACGGTGCTCGCACCACGGTGGTGTACGAAGTTTTCTCCATCCGCCACCAGAGGTGGATGGCTGGAAAGCGGATAGTTTGCCAAAACAATAAATTTGAATCACTGCAACACGAAGTGAGTTCATTCCAGAGGATGCAGACCCCCAATGCCAACGTCATCACGCTTCACGACTTCTTTTACTCGCCGGTGTCCATGACCGGATGGCTCATGATGGAAATGTGTGTGTGTGCACTTGTTTGTATCCACTTTGCGATTTAAGCTAATTTCCAAAAAAAAAAAAAAAAAAAAACCAGGGCCAAGGGTGGAGACCTCGCTACTTTGATTGAGCAGGTCTGAGTGTTTTATTTTTCCCTTTCTTCTTTCTCTTGCTTACACCGAATTCGCAGAGAGGCCGGCTCCGAGAGCGGCAGGCGTTGCATTTCTTCAGGCAGATTGTGAATGGCTTACGTTATTTGCACCAGAACAACATCATTCACAGGCACCTACACCCTACCAAGTATTTCGTTGCATTCTAACTTCAAACAGGGACCTGCGGGTTTGTGTGCTTTTCTCTCCCTTGGTTTTTTTTTTCCCCCACAAAAAACCCCTTTTCCTTTTTTATTTTTTTTTTTTGATTCAGCCGGAGCACATCCTACTCCTGCAGGCTAATACCGACTATCCTGATGTCAAGCTCACTGTAAGTAATCTGAATTTAATTCACACACCAAAATCTGACCTTTTGTGCCTCGCAGGGATTCAAATTCGCTAGTATAATGGGTAAGGGGGAGCAGCTCAATTTCTGCTTTTAAAAGAATTTCAACCCCAGAGAACGATACCGCCATTGCGCAAACCATAGTTGGAACCCTGCAGTATGCAGCACCTGAAGTGCTGCGCGTAGCTGAACGCAAGCAGGTTGGATATACCAATTCCATTGACAACTGGTATGTATGGCCTCCACTTCTCCCCTCACGACTTATTTCATTCACCCAGGAGTATCGGAGTAATACTTTTCGTGATGTGAGTGATGTCTATCTCCTTCAAGCAAACAACAAAAGGTTGCTTACCCTACCTAGGCTTTGTGGCAGTTACCCCTTTGGGGCCAGAGGTGAGTCTTTTGAAACCACCAGGGACAACATAGGTTTTTTTTTGATTCCCTCTTTCATGTTCAGACTTTTCTTTCTTACTTTTTATGCACAGTAGCTGGTAATTACACATGGCCTTCTGGACACTCCGTCTCTGAATCAGGTATGTTTACTTTGGTTGCCTATATTCTAACGGTATTGACAGCAATGGACTTAACACAAAAGTTGCTGGATCCAGAGCCAACTACGCGCATCACGCTTGATCAAGTTGAGCAGCACCGCTGGTTTTTAGGCACCGATACTGAAGCAGCAGCAACCACAACCACAGCAGCTGAAAGCGGCAGGGGGACAGCTCCAGCCACAACCACCGTCACTGCCACCGCAACTTCATCAACCACTACGACCTCCTCAACCGGCAACAACCACCCACCGCAGCCTTTCCCGGGAGATATTCACACCGACGGGGACGAGGAGGAGGAGGAGGGCGAGGACGAAGACGTCGACATGGTCGATTTTTGACGGCCCCCACACAAGCCAAACATATCAAAAACCCACTCCTTCCTTTCCATTGGAACGTTTACGCTTTATCCCCCGCTTTTTTCAAACAAAATTCTTTTTTTTTTTTATTTTTTGTTTTAGAGCTAATTCGGTGTCTTCTAAAAAAAGGGTAGAGTTGGATGCGGGGGGGAATTCGCGAGCAAGTGACTCCTGCCTCTCTGAGTGCGGTAGGTGCCGCCACGAGGCAATTATTATGGAGGATGATTGGTGACTGTGTGACTGCACTGTACATACAACTGCAGTTGGCTGTAAGGTATGGAAGAGTGCCAGTGGTCGCTGCCAATGTGTAGATGTGAGATGGTGATTGCCGGTGGTTGCTGGAACGTGTAGATAGGAGCCGGTGTGATTGGCCGGAATGGGGTGACTGTGCTGGTGAGTGTCGGTAGTTGGCTGGAATGCGTGCTGCGCTGGTGATTGCCGGTGGTTACTGCCAACATGCCCGCGAGTGCTAAAAGGTTGCTGGAATGTGGCTGGCGATGGCGAGTGCCGGCGGTTTCCGGAATGTGTGCTGGTGATCGCCGGTGGTTGCTGGAATGCGTAGGTGTGAGCCACTAGTTGCTGGGAATGTACTGGCGAGCGCCGGTGGTTACTGGAGGGTGTTGGTGAGCTACAGTGATTGCTGGAACATCGGGGACTGTTAGAGAGCAGTAGGAGTTCCTGGAAGAGGCGGGAAGCGGCTGGTAGCTTCCAGGTTAGGGTGATGGGTTCCGGAGTGATGTGGTCCGGTAGTTGCTGGAAAGATGGAGCTTTTGCCGGGTGTTAGTTAGTGGTGGCTGGAACGTGCTTGTGAGTTGTGAGTGCTGGTGGTGGTCGTGGGAGCGTGCTAGTGGGTGCAAATGGTTGCCGTTGAGTGCTAACGAGTGCCAGGAGAGATCGTTGGTAAGCTACACAGTTAACGTTGACGGCGGTGTCGAGTACTCTATTGCCAGTGTTAAAGGTTTCGCACAGACACTTTCAACCAGAGGATTCAACGCAGGGATTTCAGTCCACAAAATTTCCACGAAAAGGTTTCCAGGCTGCGTAAAATGGCAGTGCTAATCCAGCCAACCTTTGGAGCTCCCTGACCAAGCAAAGGCACCTTGAAGGCAGTGTGGGAGTGCAAGTAATTTCTTCAAAGGAAGAAAGGTATAAATTTGATTAAGATTCCCCTGCAGAATTAATGGCTACGACGGAAGTAATATGTTTACCTTTAGCATGTTTTATCAAGTGCCGGTGGGGTGTACATCTCTCCATACGTCAGTCTCTTGATTCCTTTTCCCCTAGCCTATGCAAAAATGAAAGTTTCATCCGTATTGAAGAGAAGCCTTGAAGAATAGGTTCGAGATTGTAAAAATGGTCCTTCTATGTCAGCCATAAACTCTTCAAGAACACCCCGACCCTACCTAACAGCAGTTCAAACATGGCAGCGTTCCAGTGGCAGAACTTTTGATAGAAAGGGGTGCTGAGCTGATGCGCACATACCAGGGTTCTACAATATCAAGTTCTGTCAACACTTTCGTTTTACCAGATGTCGGCATTTGCTGGTTGTAACTCAGACATTGTGGAGTGGATGCTTCAGAAATTGCAAAAAACCTCGGTTTGGCCATACCCACCGGGAATATTGTTGAATCCGTAGAGGCACTGGCTGAAAAGCAGTGCACAGTATTGCAGCTGGGTAGTGCGGGTCTCCACATTCCGGGCAACTTGCTTTACCTACCATCATAAATTGAGCCTGAGTGCCCAAGAATAGATAGAATGTTTCACTCTGTCCAGAGCTTGTCAACTCCCACTGGCTAGGTCAGTCATCGCGTAGGAAACATTACATCACTGTTTGCCCACTACAGAACGCGAGGCCCTATTCCCCACCCAAGAGCAAGTAAAGCTCCTTCCGCTTCCGTGCTATTGAGTGCAATTTGTACATTGCGGGGCCTGGTTTCACACCCACAATAAAGCACACAGCTCTCATTTGATATTGTGTGGGATGGCGGCAGTCAAATTGGGGATGGAAAGTGACCCGGCACGTAGCTGTCTTTGGGCTTCATGACTTTGGTCTTCGAGACGTGTAACAGTCAATGGCATGAGATTTACACTGAACGCGAAGCTGGAAGATGGCCTCCCCTGAGCCACGTCTCTTTGCACCCTCCGGTGCAGCGCCTCAATGCTACTCTGCTCTCCTGGCTGAGGAGTGTGGGGTGGATTCCTGGCTCAGAACGAAACAATGAACATGAAGGGATTGTGAAGCGCAAATAGCACCAAATGCCAGTGGAAGTGAAAGAAATCAAACAAGCGAAGCCGAGCCAGTGCACTAACACAAGAGATAGAGTTGGCAATCCTATCATTCAACTTGTGATAAAAGAAAAACCTCATAAGGACCCCGTAGCAACAGTGTTAACGCCTCAAGATCATTCCATTCTGAAGTGGACAAGTCTTGTGTCGATTTAGGTGTAAAACCACTGTCAGGATCAGCAAGAGCGGAAGTAATAGGGATTCGTAGCCTTAAATGAGTCAACGAAGACTTAAAAGTATACAAAAATACTTTGACATAGATGACAACATTAAGTATGTTCCCAACCAACGAATTCTGTGATTCTAAACAAGTTACTAACTATTCCAAAAGTAAGGAACACAAACATACAGGCATACAGGCTTTGGTTGGTGGTAGGGTTCTTCTTCTGTGCAATATTGTTTCAAGATCTCACTTCACTTAGGTGAGCGTCGAATCTTACTGACAAGGGCATTAATCTATTTGAATATTAAAGGTGACCAAAAAAAAAAAAATTTTTTTTATCCAACCTTCGAGAAAAGGCTGTGGTAATGTTTCTTGCATGCAAAGGTTCAAACGGTGAGCATAGCAATGAACCCAAAGGTGGTTCAGTTGTCGAACCGATGACTTCATATTGGAAGCACCATCAGTAACCTTATTGCCTTAGATAAATCAAACTTTAAAGTGATTAAATACCTCCACAATAACTTTCCATTGCCATTTAGTAATGATTGCCTGGTGAGTATGTGAAGGAAAAAGCTTTTTGTAATTAAACAAACCTTAGTACAGTCCAAAATATTGATGGCAGTGTGTTTTTGGGGTAAGTATACAACCTCCGGAGTAAATTGATGACATAGAAAATTGTCATCCATATAGCGGACTC